>CAWUFW010030211.1:0-17643 GCA_963921515.1 Calotriton arnoldi
GGAAGGAAGCATGGGCATGCTGGGAAGGGGGTGGAGGCAATAGCATGATGGGAGTCGTAGTCACAGCTCTACATCCCCCACCACATGGCCCAGCAAGCTCACACTCACGCATGCACATCCCACAGAGAGTAGAAAGGCCCATCAAAGATGTCTGACACTGTTGCTGTGTCGTGGGGAGCACAAGGGCATGCTGGGAACTGCACATCAACCAACAGCAGGACACCACTGACTGACATCCTGAGAGACAACTTCCACTCCCTGCAATGCAAGCACGTTCCATGGTGGGATATCCGGCTGGCTGGGTGGGAAGGGGGACTTGCAGCACTGACCATAGTCACCAGCACCTCCCCTCACACCCCCCCCAACACAAACTCCACAGTACCCACCTGGTAGAATGCAATGCCCTCCATCCTAACACAAGATCCCACAAAGCACCACCACCCTGGGTTATGTTGTGTGAAGCACAGGGACACTCTTGGGACTCTTAGCCAAACAACTGCCAGGACAACACTCCCAGCCATCCTGTCAGCACAGCCAGCCCACCCCACAGGGAAGCAGAGTCAAAAGGAAGGAAGCATGGGCATGCTGGGAAGGGGGTGGAGGCAATAGCATGATGGGAGTCGTAGTCACAGACATTGCTCAGCCTCACAACTGGCCCATCAACACCACCCTGAACCATGCTCACATCACAGGGAGTGGAGAAGGACTCACAAGATGGCTGACACTGGCTACTGCTGTGGGGAGCACAAGGCCCTGCTGCCAACTGTGCACCAACAAACAGCAGGACACCACTGACTGACATCCTGAGAGACAACTTACACTCCCTGCAATGCAAGCACGTTCCATGGTGGGATATCCGGCTGGCTGGGTGGGAAGGGGGACTTGCAGCACTGACCATAGTCACCAGCACCTCCCCTCACACCCCCCCCAACACAAACTCCACAGTACCCACCTGGTAGAATGCAATGCCCTCCATCCTAACACAAGATCCCACAAAGCACCACCACCCTGGGTTATGTTGTGTGAAGCACAGGGACACTCTTGGGACTCTTAGCCAAACAACTGCCAGGACAACACTCCCAGCCATCCTGTCAGCACAGCCAGCCCACCCCACAGGGAAGCAGAGTCAAAAGGAAGGAAGCATGGGCATGCTGGGAAGGGGGTGGAGGCAATAGCATGATGGGAGTCGTAGTCACAGACATTGCTCAGCCTCACAACTGGCCCATCAACACCACCCTGAACCATGCTCACATCACAGGGAGTGGAGAAGGACTCACAAGATGGCTGACACTGGCTACTGCTGTGGGGAGCACAAGGCCCTGCTGCCAACTGTGCACCAACAAACAGCAGGACACCACTGACTGACATCCTGAGAGACAACTTACACTCCCTGCAATGCAAGCACGTTCCATGGTGGGATATCCGGCTGGCTGGGTGGGAAGGGGGACTTGCAGCACTGACCATAGTCACCAGCACCTCCCCTCACACCCCCCCCAACACAAACTCCACAGTACCCACCTGGTAGAATGCAATGCCCTCCATCCTAACACAAGATCCCACAAAGCACCACCACCCTGGGTTATGTTGTGTGAAGCACAGGGACACTCTTGGGACTCTTAGCCAAACAACTGCCAGGACAACACTCCCAGCCATCCTGTCAGCACAGCCAGCCCACCCCACAGGGAAGCAGAGTCAAAAGGAAGGAAGCATGGGCATGCTGGGAAGGGGGTGGAGGCAATAGCATGATGGGAGTCGTAGTCACAGACATTGCTCAGCCTCACAACTGGCCCATCAACACCACCCTGAACCATGCTCACATCACAGGGAGTGGAGAAGGACTCACAAGATGGCTGACACTGGCTACTGCTGCGGGGAGCACAAGGCCCTGCTGCCAACTGTGCACCAACAAACAGCAGGACACCTCTGACTGACATCCTGAGAGACAACTTACACTCCCTGCAATGCAAGCACGTTCCATGGTGGGATAACTGACTGGGTGGGTGGGTGGGTGGGAAGGAGGTCTGGCTGTCAACCAAACACAATCAATGCAGACCATGTTCACACCCCAGAGAATACATAGAAATGCCCAAATAATGCAGGACAATGTGCCACACCAATATCAACCCCTGACTGTGACGACTTAGGACAATACAATGTACAGGCCCGCACCCCGAGGCACAGTCACAACTGTCAGGTGTGTCAACCACTGATGCCTGCAGAAACATGACATACATTGTTTGTGTCTCCCAAAAACAGGTGATGATAGGGACACAGCAGCAGACGCTGAGGAGTCCCAGTCCCAGGCTCAAGAGGATGCCGAGCTCACTGGCGTCGTACAGCCTCTGTCCTCCTCGGACGATGAAGAACAACCTGGCACATCCGGTGCAAGTCAACATGCTGCACCAGCAGGACCACCAGCTGCAGCACCAGCAGGTCCACCAGCTGCACCCCCTGCACCCACCCCTCCAACGACTGTCACCACGAATACCATCCCTGCCGACATGGACAGAATAAGGAACAACACCAGCGCAGTGACCCTGGACCAACCTGGGGCCATGGACACCACCACCACCACCAACCCCCAAGGTGGACCAGGGTTATCTGTGCGTGCAACTGCACACACTGCACATGTCAGCAGGGGTGGTGGGAGGGGTGGGAGACAGAGGTCGCTGCTTGCAGACGTTGCTGGTGTGCATGAAGACCCACAACTGGTACGCATAGCTGATGCGTACCAGTCCAGCACCGGAGAGCTCAGCCAGGTAGTGGGGCTCCTCAGAGACATCAAACAGCAGCAGGCTGCCCATCATGCCCGCTTGGACTCCCACATGTCCCATGTGGAGTCACACATGTCACGTGTGGACTCCCACATGTCACGTGTGGACTCCCACATGACCCGCGTGGAGTCCAAGTGGGATGTACTACATGAGATGACGGCGGTGCACAGGGACATTTTACAATGCCTCCGCCAGATGAACAGCAACCAGTCCACACCTCCCTGTGTGCCAACAACATCTGGTACCGAACAAACTGCAACTGCCACAGGGAGGGAGGAGGACTCTGGCGGAGAGTCCCCTGCACCGCAGCAGCCTGCACTTGAGGGCCCCCCCCAAGAAGAGGGGTCGTCCGAGGAGGGGAAAGTGAGAGGCTGATGGCCAAGCGCAACTCCCAGGAAGCCTGAACCTGTTCTGGATTTTCGCCTTTGTGCACAGACTGTTCACCCTGTTGATGGCAACACTACTCCCACACATTGCATGGGGAGTACAAGTTGGAACAATGTGTCAGACAACTGTGGCCCCGATACTGGGGATCCTGTCTACCTGGACTTTCTATTCATCTAGGAACTTGGGATTGCAAGATTCATGTACAGCACAATCCATCCTATGCACTATTATCACAGATGTATCACAATAAACACAATAATACACCATACTTGCCTCTGTCGTGATTCCAACGTGGGTACTGTTATGGGGATGATGAACAACAAAATTACACTGTGTATGCGAACTGCAACAGCAAGGACAACACAGGCATGTGAGTACAGGCAACGTGACACATATGAGGGAGACACACCACCAGGGCTACACAACACATACACACCTAGGCCATCTGACTCATTGCCTACACTGATGTTGCCAGGGAAGACGGTGCAATGCACAGACACCACACCCATTCCCAGTTGTAGTCAAGTAGCCCACAGGTGCAGTAAGCAAATGGCAGTCAAATGTGTGACCACAGACAACGCACATCACTAAGTGAAGCACAGGTTTATTACACAGTAGCAACATGCCGTAACCACTACAGATGCAAGGTAACCCCACCTGGTAGCGGGCACACAGTCAACAACTGTAGACAGAAGGAAGTCCATGGGTGTGGCGCACATCACCTGTAGGGACACAACTGCTACCAGCCTGGATGTGCAATCACGTTGTCGGTGGACACAGTTGACCAAACGAATCTGAAAGTACCCTGTGAAGGACAGAAATGACACACAGTCAAAAGCAATGGAGTACAGGACAGAACAGCAAAACTCATGCACAATACATGTTACAAGATACCCACCCAGAACCAAGTTAGCATGTCAACACTGTTGGGGAGTACAGCCCACCTGTCACCACACATCGCAACACACATCCAGTCAAGTAGCCCATGGACACACTCCAACAGCACCAGAGCACCACCCACACATCATGCCAACTCACATCATTCACATGACACCTCAGGATACTCACATTCAGCTAAAGAAGTTGGTGATGAGCTGTGTGCGGACATCACCATCACCATCATCATCATCATCGTCACTGGCATCGTGGTCCAGGCCAGGATCCTCCACAGGTGGCGGATGTTGGTCATCGTCATCCTGGATGAGAGGCAACTCCTTCCGCACTGCCAGGTTGTGGAGCATGCAGCAGACGATGATAATCTTGCACACTTTCGCAGGGGCATATGGGAGGGACCCTCCGGTCTTGTCCAGGCAGCGGAAGCGGCTCTTCAGGAGACCAAAGGTCCGCTCAATCACTCTCCTGGTCCGACCATGTGCCTCATTGTAGCGCATCTGGGCAGGTGTCACAGGGTTCCTGAGGGGTGTCAGCAACCACGGCATGTTGGGGTATCCCGAGTCACCTACGGACAGACAAGTGCACATCAGCTGACTTGGAAAAGTGGGCGGAATACTACAGATCAGATCACACACAATGGCACAAAGTCAGTACACACCGACAAGCCAGGCACGCTGGTTCTGCATCTGTGCCATCAACCTGGGGATGCGACTACTCCTCATCACAAAGGCATCGTGTGCTGAACCAGGGAAACGGGCACACACGTGTGTGATGGTCATGTCTGCAAGACACACCACCAGTGCATTGACCGAGTGGTAGTGCTTGCGGTTCCTGTAGGCCTGCTCCTGGGCCTGTGGTGGTACCAAAGCCACATGTGTCCCATCAATGGAGCCAATTACATGCGGCATCCTCCCCAGGGCATAAAAGTCACTCTTCACGTCAGTGAGTCGTCGCAGTCTAGGGAAATAGATGTACCGGTTCAGGAAGAGCAACATTGCCGCCAAGAAATCGCGGAGCACACGGCTGAACATGGTCTGTGACATCCCACCAGCAGACGCCACAGTATGTTGGAAGGTACCGGTGGCAAAGAAGTGTAGGGCTGCCATCACCTTCACCTTGGGGGTCAGCGCTGTAGGATACGGCCGGCCAGGCTGCAAATGTGGGGACAACTGCACTGCCAAATCCTCAATCAGCTGCCTGGTGAAGCGGTACCGTCGGATGCTGTCCCGTTCCACCATCGTTGCCAGGTCTGGGAATGGCCGATGGACAGCAGGAGCCCTGCAGTGCAGAGGAGAAGTAAGCAAGATCGTCAGTCACCCCACATATGCGGCATTGAACACACTCAAGATCCCAACATACATCATCATGAGGCACAACTACATGAAGTGTGCAGTACCGGAACGACATGTATGGTACATACATGGCCAACATCTGTCAACACGGTCCTACAGGTGGCATCAATTTGTCCCAGGTTGGCCCATTGGATATCATGATGCTGTGTCACAGTCACCCCCAGTGACATGTGAGGACAGATGTGCCCCAGGCACCACAGCTCAACGACAGGCACATTCCCAGGGACCCTGTAATGCCACATGGACACTGGCATCACCTGGAGTATCATGTGTACACCACAACAAAACAAACATGACCCCCACAGGTAGTGGCCACACTTGCCATGGCAGGAGAGCCATGGACGTCTGTGACACACACGCACAACATCAGAGTCCATGCACACACAACGTGGATGTGGAGACTGTCTCCCATTGTGCACATGAAATCAGAGACATTGTAAACACTACATGCACAAAGACTGTGGAGGGCCATCACTATTGTGCCACTGGGACACCCTGGCTCAAACATACCGTCCCACATGGGACTCACGGGGTATGTGACATGACATACACAAACACCACTGTGAAATGTGACCATGGCACATGCACAGATATGAACAGTTGCACATCACAGTGGTCACGTACACGTAACACCCAGGATCCTGTCCCCATTAACACGTGCACAGCCTGGGGGTGGCTGCCCACAGGTGACACCCACAGGACAACATGTACACCAACATACACACAATAGGAAATGCAGCCTTACATGCCTTATGATAAGGTTTGGACAGGCTGTCGTGATGTAGGTGTGCCCCTCACTCCCTGGGAGCTATCTGTGGCTGGCATATGTCCATCTGAGACAGGCATGCTGACATATGCCAGTCACATGTACAGTGATGCGTTGAACAGCAATGGACCGATCGGTGCCTCCGGCCGGCCCATTGCTTTCAATGTGTGCGGGTACGCGTTGTACCCCTGTGCGCGTTGTACTGCAATGGACCGATCGGTGCCTCCGGCCGGCCCATTGCATTCAATGTGTGCGGGTACGCGTTGTACCCCTGTGCGCGTTGTACTGCAATGGACCGATCGGTGCCTCCGGCCGGCCCATTGCTTTCAATGTGTGCGGGTACGCGTTGTACCCCTGTGCGCGTTGTACTGCAATGGACCGATCGGTGCCTCCGGCCGGCCCATTGCATTCAATGTGTGCGGGTACGCGTTGTACCCCTGTGCGCGTTGTACCTCAATGGACCGATCGGTGCGCACCCATTGACAATGGGCTTGCCTGGCAACGGACGCGTTTTCGAATATTCGAACGAGTCGGTTGCTGGAAAATCAGTTGGTCACCCACAACAATGTTGCAAAATCATGTATGTCATGAAGTTGAAATTTTGAAGGATGCTGTGGGCGTGTTTTGGTGCTGCTATTCCATGGATTGGCCAGATTCAGAAGATGCAAACGACTTGGACCTATCACTTTGGACACAAGGGACAGTATCTGCCTCTCCAGCACATATATATTGCTGCATGTTCCCCTGAGAGCCCACTTGCCTGCACTACATGCTCCAGGACGACATCTGCCACTGCACTGCTGCTGTCTCTGCCCCTCTGGACCCTGCAATGGCACGTACTGTGGAGAGAGCCCCAGCCTTCAGCCTTGAAGAGAACCAGGCCCTGCTGGACAGCCTACTTCCACAGTACAGCAAGCTGTATGGGACACCAGGGGAGCAGGTGAGTGTTCTGTGCACTGCCTTTCTGAATGTGCATTTTGTCTGACTAGCAAGGCTGAGAGTCAGCACACCACTGGCTAGCAGGCTCACTGAGTAGTTGTCACCCCCCATAGTGTGTAGTGACTTGCACTGGACAGGTATGGTGCAGTGACAGTGCTTCTGAACAGGGTTTTACTCCCCATGCTATGATACCATGTAGTGACTTCTGGAAAACTGTCCATGGGCAGCCGTGCACTGCCTGGGTACACCATGTGCCCCTGTGATTGCGACATGTATGTGCAACTGTGTCATGCACGGATATGTTGCATGTGTAGTAATGGCCTTATCACTTTGTCATCCTGACAGGCTTCTGCCCATCGGAAGCATGAGATATGGAAGGACATCGTCCGGGCTGTCCGGTCCGTGGGGGTCTACAAGCGCCGGATCCGCAACTGCCAAAAGAGGTGGCAGGACCTTCGGGGCTGGACCCGGAGGATTGCACGGGTCCAGCTGAAGCTGTCGCCTCCTCGCAGGAGGGGCGGAACACGGACCCTGACCCCCACATGCTCAGGATCCTGGCGGTGGTCTTTCCAGACCTGGATGGGCAGCTGAAGGCCAGAGAGCAGCAAGGAGGGGTGAGTCAAAGACTGCACTGTGTACTCTGTCTAACATGTTATGTGCCCTCCTCGGGCCAGGTTGAACTGCCACAGTACAGCAGTCATGTTGTCCAGGAGCCATGTCCCTCTATTGTGCACTGCCCACTCCTCATCTGATACCCAGGTGTGGCCCTTACATGCAGGGAATTCTGTCACTTAGGACTGTGTCCTTGCAGTTTGCTTGACTCAAGGTGGGAGACAGCATCTGTTTCCCTGACTCTGTGGTGGGCATCATGGGTGGGTCCATTGCTTACACAATGCCTGTATTCTGACATGTATTCAGCGTGTTACTTTGATCTGTGGTCCAATTGCTGAGCTGATCCACCACATGTGGCTGGGGTACCTGGCACACACCCATGCTGCGGGTGGGAACAATGTTTGGGCCCCAGGAGTATGTATATGACGTGTGTCACACATACTTAGCCAGCTGCCTACAGTCCAGGGCTCATCCCTCATTCATGTGGGGCTGGACAGTCATGCCTACTCCAGGCCATACAATACACTCTGTACTCCCACTCCCGTGTATCAGAGGACACATTGTGCACAGTGTTTTGACCCCTCAGGTGTCTGCCTCTGTGTCAGTGTGCTGTGGATTAGTCGCCAGGACTGCTGTGGAGTTTCTTGGTAGGGGCTCAGCATGCCACTGGAGATGTGACCATAGGAGACGATACTTGTGTGACACATAGGTGTCTGATCAGCTGCCCATGCAGACTGGGGCATGTAAATGTGAAGTTCAGGCAGCTGTTCCCCATGCACAGCAGAGTGTGAGGGGCTCAGGTTCAGAGGGTAGTGTCACAGGTCTCCCATATGTCCAATAGGTATGACCTGGACAGATGAGGGTTAAGAGGATGTGTTGTGGGGGGGATGTACATGTGCACTTGTGCAGCTCCAGGACTTGCATTCCCCATGACCTACTATTGTGACACAGTGCAGAGTGTTGTTGTCTGGCTGCAAAGTCATACATCACTGAGACAGTGATGTATGACTTTGCAGTCATGCCTCCGCCATGGCATGTGTCTACTGATTGGTGATCCTGCAGGGGAGTGACATGTGCTACATGCACACCATAGTGGCGCTGGCTATCAGGACATGGGTGCATCATGGTGTCTGTCGCTGGAATGCATCACATGCATTTCCTATTTGACTCTGGGCATCCCTTACATCCGTAAACCTGTACTGACTCAGTGGCAAGAGCTGTGATGTGTCCACACCGTGTCCTCTGCACTGTCCAACTACTGTGTACTTGGTGCATGTGTCAACACTGGGGTGTTGCAATCCAACAGACACCAGACAGATGGGTGCAAGGCCATGTGGGATGTGAGTGCCATGCTTGGCATCAGACTGACAATTGACTTCTCCTGTTCAATTAGGGCACTTTTAGCAATGTACAACTAATGATGCCAGGGCTTGCTCTGTAATGTGCTGTGCTCACAGTGGTGTGTGCGTTTGGTGCAGGTGACTGATGTCTGTCTGTTTCCCCATTGTTTGCAGATACATCCACGGCCACGGAAGGGGACAGCTCCACGGACCAGGAGGAGCCGGAGAGCCAGACTGGGTCAGCAGCCGAGGAGTGGTCGGAGGGACCCAGTGGCACGGAGGGCGAGGGGAGCCACACCGAGGAGTCCTCAGCAGCATCCACCTCAGCTGAGGACCAGAGCAACTCGGAGGATGACTCCCTTGTGGAGGCGGGTGTCAGCAGCCACCACACCCCAGCTAGTGTTGCTGTCCCCGCCACCACCAGCACCACCACCGCCCTCCCATCGGCTCCCATTCCCCAGGTCCGTGGAGGCTCCCATGTCCGGGAGCGTGTCTCCTTTGGGCCAGGCACCGCACCCCCTGCCCCTGTGTCCCCTGCTGCCCTGAGTGAGGAGTCTGTGTACCTCCTTCGCCAGCTCCATGTAGGGCAGACAGCCATGCTGAGTGTCCTCCATGCGCACACCGCGCTGTTGACTCAGCTGGTGTCGTTCATGGAGGGCATCTCATCGGGCATGTCTGACCTACAGAGGGGCAATAGGTCCATGGACTCCTCCCTGACGGCAGCAGTGTCCCTCCTCAAACGGTCCCTCACCCCTCCTGCCTCTGCTCCATCCACACTCCCCAGCACCTTACCCATCCCAGGCACACACACACTGGCACAGGCACACACCAGCACACACACATCCAGCACACTGACACACACGCCAATGACAAAACGCACACGCACGCACATTCAGGGGACTGAAGCCAGACTCACAGGGGATGGGGCCCTGGAACACACACACGCATCCACATGCACTGCGCAGTCCTCAGTTCCCTCTCCCTCCAAAGCACCCTCCCTTGCCTCACCTGCAACCCCAAAGTCACAGCAGCTCTTCCTCTGTGACCTCGGCCTCTTCCCCACCGATGAAGCTGCTCCAGCATCCCGGGGGAAGAGGAAGCCCACCCACACGGAGCAGAGTGCCCCTCGCCCCCGGACACCCTCCCCCAGGCGCAGACGGACTGAGGCCCCCACCCGCAAGTCCCCCGGAGTGCTAAGAGCAAGACCCCGCCACCACCCTGCAGCTCAGGCACAAGGTCTCCGTCCTCCATCCCTCAGGCCCCCACTGCACAGGTGCCCCCACCACACCCTGCCCCAGGTTCCCCCACCCACAGATATACCATCCCCAAGATGCTCCGGCCTTCTCCCCCTGCCACTTGCTCTCCCAGCACCACACCCCCCGCTGCGCTTGTCTGTGCCACTGATGTGGTGAGGGTGTCCCCCCCTCTGTCCAACCCACCTTGCCTGTTCCCCATTCTCCTCCCCTGGAGGTAGGCACTGCAGTGGAGTCCACTACCGCCCTGTCTGACTTGGGCACTGCAGTGGCGGACCTGTCCACCCCATCTGCAGGGTCCACTGCAGTTGTGCCGGCACCCACGACATCTGTGTCATGCCCCCCAGTTGTGCCGGCACACACCATGTCAGACACCTCCACTGCAGTTGTCAGTGGCTCTCCTGCACCCACCACCCCTTCCCTGACTCCCCCTGGTGAGCCCTGATCCTGTCCCTGCGGTGCCTGGCCTGCCCCCCGGTTGCCCCTCCTAGTGGATTGTCCCTGGTATTGTGCAGGCATGCGTAGGGTGACATCTGCCAGTGTCACCCTGTTTGAACTTTGACAATGGACTGGCCATTGGCCTTTGCTCTTTTTTCAGGACTTCGTTTGGCCTCAACACATATGCTGAATAAAGCAACTTTCTTTTCTCTAGTGCTCATGCTTCAGATGTACATGTTGTTGGTGCAGCTAACCATGCCCTTGCTGCAGTGATGGTGATATCTGGTCTCATGATTATGAAGTGTTACTGTGCAGGAACCCATGTGGTCCAGGGGGAATGTGTCCTATCATGTGGTGTATCCATGTCATCAATAGCAGCATCTGAGGGTGTCATGTGTTCAGTATTTGGCAATGGGTTTCCTACTTACATTGGCAATTTCATATCTGTGGCTTCCACCCCTGCACATCTGTTGTGCCTGCCATCGTTGCATTTGTCTACTTCCCTGACCGTGTTGCCATCTCCAGTGGACATGCAGGTTTGGGCATCAATGGGGAGGGACTCATCCGTGTAGTCAGTGCAACATTGCTATACAAGTGTGTTGGATCTGTGCTGATGATTCCGTTGGCACATCCATGACCAGGCTGATGTGATGGGAGCCCTCATTTGGTGCTAATTGTTGATTGTGTGACCAAGTGCTCAGCTGACATGATGGGGCCCTACTGAGGCAACATATGGCACAGCTTTCCTCACACAGGAGTGGAGTCCCCTCATGGCAGTGTGTACACGTGTGACATTGCCTGCGCCCAAGGTGTGTGTTGTATGTGCATGTCTGTGTGTTCACTTCCATTCATCTGCGCATGCTGTGATCCCTAGTGTTGTACCTGTTTGTGATGCTTGCTGACTTGAGCTATGTTCCCCCAAAGTCTTCTCCCTGTGTTCTCTGTGATGTGGGTGCATGGCACATTACTGGTCATCAGGGTGTCACCCATAGGTGTGTTTGCTGTCAGGGCTGAGTTTGTGTGCAGACGCAGATGGGTCACAGTCAGGTTTCCCCTTGGCACTTGTTGTTTGCCCCTGTCATGTGATTTCCAGTTTGTGTTATCTTTCAGTGATTGTGACATGTTGTGTGTGTGACTGCTGCCACTCCTCAGGGTCAGAGCTGCAATGTTGGAAGTTGTCTATGTGTGTTCGTTGTGGGTGACCTTGGCTTCTTCATTGGTGTGTGACTGTGGCTGGGATCCCATTGGTCGGTGTGGTATTGCCGTCATGTCCATGTACAGCGTAGTGTGCAGTGTGTCAGACATTCAGGAGTCTTGTTGAGTGTCCATGTGTGATGTGTTTCTACACCTTGGTTCCCACCCACCACCCTGGAATAGTCATGGGTGCATGTGCAATGTCACCAGTGCATGTGTACTTCACTGCTGCACATTGTTGGAGGTCGAGGGGTGTGGTGTTGAGTGTGTGCAGATGAGAGTTGTTGCCCGGCTAGGCCCCTGCCTCCATGTTGGCCTTGGCTTACTGGCCATGCTGATTGATTTGTGCTTGTGTAGGTGTGATGGTAGTTTGTTGCTCAGGACACCTGACTGTGGTTCATAGTGTGAACGACATTTAGCTTTGTCATCACAGTGGTATTTTTCTTCAGCCCAGGGTCACCACATTGTGGGGGCCCTGGGGGTGGTGCTGTGGTGTGTCTGTGACTTGCTGTGTCAGTTGTTGTTCCTACGTGCCTGTGTGACATGTGTGTTTTGTGCTCCCTCTCACCTGACAATGCCTGCTTGCCCACATAGGGGATTTGGATCCATGAGTTACCTTAGTGTGGCAGTGTATGCACATCTGTATGATTGGTATTCAGCTCTCCTCATGTGTTGTGTGGTTGCCTGGGGACACTGGCACCCCCACCCCTCACCTGCTGTGTATGATGACAGTGTTGGTCTGCCTGTTTGTGTTTGTGCATCTGCACCACTGCATTGGCATATCTTGGGTGTGCCATTGGCTGTATGTTGTTTGGTGTGTTTCCCCTGCTGTCCCTGGGACTCCTAGGTCATCGGTCAGCACAGTGATCATGGTTTGTGTGTCCCATTGCTGCCATGGTATGGTATCTGTTCACCTCACATCTGCTGTCTCCACAGGGTATCTGCATTTGTGTGCCCATTGGTGCAAATATGTGGTTCTGCATTCTGATGGTCACTTCTGTCATTGTGTCATTGATGACTGTTGACGGTCTCAGCCCCCATGGGTGTTGTTTGTCTGCACATGGCCAAAGGAATGTTTCATTTGCACTGCAGTATTTGGCTCCCCCAATTTATGTTGCAATGGGACACATACACTACTTTGCCACAGATGAGTTTTTGGTTCTGTGAGCAGGAATGATCCATGCAGTTTGGCAGTTGCAGCTCTTTCTTTGTCAACAATTACCTTTTGGTCACTGTGATGATGAGGGTGTAGACCCCATTGCCACAATGGTCAAAATGTGCTTCAGCTATGGACCCCACACTTGCCTTTTGGTCACTGTGATGATGGGGGTTTGGACCCCATTGCCACAATGGTCAAAATGTGCTTCAGCTATGGACCCCACACTTGCCTTTTGGTCACTGTGATGATGGGGGTTTGGACCCCATTGCCACAATGGTCAAAATGTGCTTCAGCTATGGACCCCACACTTACCTTTTGGTCACTGTGATGATGGGGGTTTAGGCCCCATTGCCACAATGGTCATGGGCTGCTTGCATTGTGGGTGCCACACACATATATGTGTGGCACATGTGCTAGGGGGTCACATTGTATGTTGAAAGTCATGTTCGGTGTTGTAGGCATTTGACACAGCCTACACACGCTTGTCATGGTGGTGGGGGGATGTCTTAATCTTGCATTCCCTAGGTTGTGGTGTGCTTGTTGTGTCATGCATTGTCCATCCTATGAGTGGGGGTGGTAGTAGTGGTAGGCATCCAGCCCCCCTGGCTAAGGGTGGTAGTAGTGGTAGGCATCCAGCCCCCCTGGCTAAGGGTGGTAGTAGTGGTGGGCATCCTGCCCCCTGGCTAAGGGTGGTAGTAGTGGTAGGCATCCTGCCCCCTGGCTAAGGGTGGTAGTAGTGGTAGGCATCCTGCCACCCTGGCTAAGGGTGGTAGTAGTGGTAGGCATCCTGCCACCCCTGGGTGAGGGTGGTAGTAGTGGTAGGCATCCAGCCCCCCTGGGTGAGGGTGGTAGTAGTGGTGGGCATCCTGCCCCCTGGCTAAGGGTGGTAGTAGTGGTAGGCATCCAGCCCCCCTGGCTAAGGGTGGTAGTAGTGGTGGGCATCCTGCCCCCTGGCTAAGGGTGGTAGTAGTGGTAGGCATCCTGCCCCCCTGGCTAAGGGTGGTAGTAGTGGTAGGCATCCTGCCACCCTGGCTAAGGGTGGTAGTAGTGGTAGGCATCCTGCCCCCCGTGGGTGAGGGTGGTAGTAGTGGTGGGCATCCTGCCCCCTGGCTAAGGGTGGTAGTAGTGGTAGGCATCCAGCCCCCCTGGGTTGGGGTGGTAGTAGTGGTAGGCATCCTGCCCCCTGGCTAAGGGTGGTAGTAGTGGTAGGCATCCTGCCCCCTGGCTAAGGGTGGTAGTAGTGGTAGGCATCCTGCCACCCTGGCTAAGGGTGGTAGTAGTGGTAGGCATCCTGCCCCCTGGCTAAGGGTGGTAGTAGTGGTAGGCATCCTGCCCCCCTGGGTGAGGGTGGTAGTAGTTGTGGGCATCCTGCCCCCTGGCTAAGGGTGGTAGTAGTGGTAGGCATCCAGCCCCCCTGGGTTGGGGTGGTAGTAGTGGTAGGCATCCAGCCCCCCTGGCTAAGGGTGGTAGTAGTGGTAGGCATCCTGCCCCCCCTGGGTGAGGGTGGTAGTAGTGGTAGGCATCCAGCCCCCCCTGGCTAAGGGTGGTAGTAGTGGTAGGCATCCAGCCCCCCCTGGCTAAGGGTGGTAGTAGTGGTGGGCATCCTGCCCCCCCTGGCTAAGGGTGGTAGTAGTGGTAGGCATCCTGCCCCCCTGGCTAAGGGTGGTAGTAGTGGTAGGCATCCTGCCACCCTGGCTAAGGGTGGTAGTAGTGGTAGGCATCCTGCCCCCCCTGGTTGAGGGTGGTTGGCATCCAGCCGCCCCTGGGTTGGGGTGGTAGTAGTGGTAGGCATCCTGCCCCCCTGGCTAAGGGTGGTAGTAGTGGTAGGCATCCTGCCACCCTGGCTAAGGGTGGTAGTAGTGGTAGGCATCCTGCCCCCCCTGGGTGAGGGTGGTAGTAGTTGTGGGCATCCTGCCCCCCTGGCTAAGGGTGGTAGTAGTGGTAGGCATCCAGCCCCCCTGGCTAAGGGTGGTAGTAGTGGTAGGCATCCAGCCGCCCCTGGGTTGGGGTGGTAGTAGTGGTAGGCATCCTGCCCCCTGGCTAAGGGTGGTAGTAGTGGTAGGCATCCTGCCACCCTGGCTAAGGGTGGTAGTAGTGGTAGGCATCCTGCCCCCCTGGGTGAGGGTGGTAGTAGTTGTGGGCATCCTGCCCCCTGGCTAAGGGTGGTAGTAGTGGTAGGCATCCTGCCCCCTGGCTAAGGGTGGTAGTAGTGGTAGGCATCCTGCCACCCTGGCTAAGGGTGGTAGTAGTGGTAGGCATCCTGCCACCCCTGGGTGAGGTGGTAGTAGTGGTAGGCATCCAGCCCCCCTGGGTGAGGGTGGTAGTAGTGGTGGGCATCCTGCCCCCCTGGCTAAGGGTGGTAGTAGTGGTAGGCATCCAGCCCCCCTGGCTAAGGGTGGTAGTAGTGGTGGGCATCCTGCCCCCTGGCTAAGGGTGGTAGTAGTGGTAGGCATCCTGCCCCCTGGCTAAGGGTGGTAGTAGTGGTAGGCATCCTGCCACCCTGGCTAAGGGTGGTAGTAGTGGTAGGCATCCTGCCCCCCGTGGGTGAGGGTGGTAGTAGTGGTGGGCATCCTGCCCCCTGGCTAAGGGTGGTAGTAGTGGTAGGCATCCAGCCCCCCTGGGTTGGGGTGGTAGTAGTGGTAGGCATCCTGCCCCCCTGGCTAAGGGTGGTAGTAGTGGTAGGCATCCTGCCCCCCTGGCTAAGGGTGGTAGTAGTGGTAGGCATCCTGCCCCCCTGGGTGAGGGTGGTAGTAGTTGTGGGCATCCTGCCCCCTGGCTAAGGGTGGTAGTAGTGGTAGGCATCCAGCCCCCCTGGGTTGGGGTGGTAGTAGTGGTAGGCATCCAGCCCCCCTGGCTAAGGGTGGTAGTAGTGGTAGGCATCCTGCCCCCCTGGGTGAGGGTGGTAGTAGTGGTAGGCATCCAGCCCCCCTGGCTAAGGGTGGTAGTAGTGGTAGGCATCCTGCCCCCCTGGGTGAGGGTGGTAGTAGTGGTAGGCATCCTGCCCCCCTGGGTGAGGGTGGTAGTAGTGGTAGGCATCCAGCCCCCCTGGGTGAGGGTGGTAGTAGTGGTGGGCATCCTGCCCCCCTGGCTAAGGGTGGTAGTAGTGGTAGGCATCCAGCCCCCCTGGCTAAGGGTGGTAGTAGTGGTAGGCATCCAGCCGCCCCTGGGTTGGGGTGGTAGTAGTGGTAGGCATCCTGCCCCCTGGCTAAGGGTGGTAGTAGTGGTAGGCATCCTGCCACCCTGGCTAAGGGTGGTAGTAGTGGTAGGCATCCTGCCCCCCTGGGTGAGGGTGGTAGTAGTTGTGGGCATCCTGCCCCCCTGGCTAAGGGTGGTAGTAGTGGTAGGCATCCTGCCACCCTGGCTAAGGGTGGTAGTAGTGGTAGGCATCCTGCCCCCTGGGTGAGGGTGGTAGTAGTTGTGGGCATCCTGCCCCCCTGGCTAAGGGTGGTAGTAGTGGTAGGCATCCAGCCCCCCTGGGTGAGGGTGGTAGTAGTGGTAGGCATCCTGCCACCCCTGGGTGAGGGTGGTAGTAGTGGTAGGCATCCAGCCCCCCTGGGTGAGGGTGGTAGTAGTGGTGGGCATCCTGCCCCCTGGCTAAGGGTGGTAGTAGTGGTAGGCATCCAGCCCCCCCTGGCTAAGGGTGGTAGTAGTGGTGGGCATCCTGCCCCCTGGCTAAGGGTGGTAGTAGTGGTAGGCATCCTGCCCCCCTGGCTAAGGGTGGTAGTAGTGGTAGGCATCCTGCCACCCTGGCTAAGGGTGGTAGTAGTGGTAGGCATCCTGCCCCCCTGGTTGAGGGTGGTTGGCATCCAGCCCCCCTGGGTTGGGGTGGTGGCGCGCATTCAGGCCCCTGTGTGCATATGTGGCATTGGTGATGGGCATCCCGCCCCTATGGTGCTGCTGTTGCAAGTATATTCAGATTCCCAGTGTATGTGTGTGATGTGTCGTGTACGTGTTGTATGTGTTTTGTGGTTGGTGTCTGACTTACCTTCTGCGCCGTACGCGTCCGTGCCTGTTCCGGTAGTAGATGTAGAATATTGGTATGATCGGGACGAAGGGATTCATGGTTGGTTCGTGTCGTTCGTCCTTCTCGTTGCTTCGCGTCGTCCTCGTCGCTTGGCTTCGTCCTCGTCGCTTCGCTTCGTCCTCGTCGCTTCGCGTCGTCCTCGTCTGTGCTGTGTTCGTCTCGTAGCCGTGGATCGTGTTGTGGCGCGATTCGGAGCTTATGTGCGCCTCTCCCGGATGCTTTGACGTGCCGTGCGTAGCGACGGGTTCGGCGCGTACGGAAAGCGCATCGTACTTGTCCGGCCGGACGGGGCTGCATTTTCCCTTCCGTGCGACTCGATTCGGCGTTTCCGGATTCGCCTCGGTCGGAGAACAGGACCTGGTTTGGGTGAGTACGGCTCGGCCGGAATTTTTGCTGTTGTGCGCATCGTACTTGCTCGTTCGGTGTGCTGTACGGATCGGTCGGGAAACTGGCTTTCGCATGGCTTTTTCCCGACCGAATGGTATTGGGTGCGCCTCCGACCGAGATCGGA
>CAWUFW010030212.1:0-17639 GCA_963921515.1 Calotriton arnoldi
GGCGATAATTATCGCCCGTTCTTGAGAATATGCCCCATTGAGTTTAAATAGGTGTATGCTCCTGGTAAATGCTGTATGTGTCTGTGCAAATCCCCTCTGTCAGGCAGTTATATGTAGGCTGGGGTTAAACTTACATTACACAGGTGTAATGTAATAATGTCAGGAATTTCGCATCATCCATCATGCTTGTTATGCAAAATTCCCAAAATTACACCACTGAACCACTTTGTATAAATACGTGGCATTCACAGTAAAATGTTACCATGAAAAACGCCATTTGTGGTAAAAATGTACAGCAAACACACAGGAACAGCAGAACATGAGTGACTGTTGTTCACGGTGCTTTTGTTTAAATGAATTTAATTGACCCAAGGATGCTTTTGCCACTAAAATATAGCGCAGAATGAGTGTTTTGCATTTTGCATTATTATGCGTATTTTCTAGTACATTGGAAGAAATTTTACTAATTACATGAAAGCAAAATATGCAAATTTCGCACAATCTAAGGCACATGCTTCGCTCAGATGCATAGGTGTCCTTGTGCACGCAAAAGTAATAAAAAGGATAATTTGCCGAGGGAGTTGGCTATTGACAGAAGACAGATTCTAGGAAGGAAAACCTGAGTGTTCGAGCATACAGTGTTTGGCAGGTATAAACTGGGTCGCGATTAAATGAAATGTATCGAACACAATATGCACGCCGAGGCCGTCAGTGGATGAGCATCTTAATTACAGAGAGCTCTGTGTAGTCCCCCAGCAGTGAACGGCCATGTGTAATAGCAGCTTGCATCTGACGGCGGGCTCCAGAAGAATTTATAGTTCATGCATTGGCAAAAAATTGCATTTAAAAAATAGATTTCGTCAGTTATGTGAATCTTGCCGTAAATGAAGCTGCAGAGATAATTTAATGTTCTTAACTCTATTTTTTTTTATAGAGCACTTAAACTGAGAGATCCAAGTGCTGGGTGACTATCGCAGTCAGTGGTTGATTTGTGAAAATAAGTGCAGAGGCCCTTCGTTTTTCTTAGGATCTCATCGCCGGCTCCAGGGCTGCCTAATGACAGGCTGCTCATTACAAAAGCTGCCCAGTCTTGAAACATTTGTCCTGGGTCGCAAAAAAGGAATGCAGGTGCCCACCCAGGGTCAGACAGGCCTTTAGGGCAATCGGGAATTACCCAACAGGCTGGTCTGACAGGTCAGTGTGTGGGCCACTTTTTTCCTGTTTGTGGGTCTGTTTTACTGGTGCATATGAGTCCTTATCTCTGTTTTTCAGAATCATTGAAATAGCTGATACATTTCTGATAAATGTTTGCATTTCAGTGTTTTTTTTATCATCCCTTTACAGCTGTTCTGTTGTTTCTCAATTCAACCATAGAATTCAAGCACTGATCTTCATTAGTAACACCTGTACTAAGACGGTGGTATACCAAGGCCAATGTATTATAGTCGCATTTGGTGCCTGGGATCACCATCAAATCTCCATCCATGCTCCATGAGACTTGATCAACTAATACACAAGGAATGTGAACAGAAGTATTTCTGGTAGAAGGATAGGTTGTAAAAGTGTCAAAGTGGATAGTCCAAAGCAAATCTACCATTGGCTAGTGTATCTACACCAACCATGTCAAGTAGCTAGTAAGTACATTTATTGTGTAAGTTAATAGTACAGTAAATTCAGCATTGATATAAAACGTCTTGAGAACAAGAAACAAGATGGCACTCAGGTCCAAAATGCAACAAATTTGCTCCAAAGACGAAAATTCGAGAATGCGCAAACTAAAATGGGACTCCCATTCTGAGGAAAAGTACCATAACTGGAAATTGTTTCAAGGGGAAGAAATGTTACATCAAATGAGTTAAACAGACGGGGAAGCAAACACTGTTAATGCCTGGGAAAGAACAATTACCTCGCTTTTTGAATGTCATCATCCTACTGAAAATAGAACGAGAATGTCAAACCCCCAAGTCAAAAGGCTGCATATAAAGTTGGAAGAACACTCTTGGTTCACAGAGGAAATAAGAGCTTTAAGAAAATAAATTAATAAATTGTCAATACAATATCAAAAACACGGTCTAGCAGATATTAAATTAACCATCAAAGGTCTAAAACAGGACTACAGCATTTGAAACAAAGAGATGGTACTATAATTGCAATATGAGCATTCACTCGAGACAGCAATAATCTGCAAAATAATCAGCAAAATCAATATTATGATCCTTTGGTGTGCGAAGGGACTTGTGAAAGCCCAAAGGGTGTTTCTTTAGTTGTTAAGAGTAATGCTCAGTTTCTAGTGCCATACACGGGTGGTTGTCAGATGTTGGAGGAGGGTCAGATGGCTAAAAGCAATTGAATTGTGGTAATTTCTAATGATGTGATAATGAACATTTTGAGAAGTAATGATGCACCTGGTCCTATCAGGGTCACCATAACAGTTTCTAATGTCAACCTTGATACGTGGAGTAACCTCTCATTATTGTTATTCAAGAGAATTTTAACTACAGAAATAATCACTGATAATTGGCAGGGGTCAATATTGCATCCCATCTACAAAAAGTCTTTTCTAAATGACCCCTAGCATAATAGAACAATAACTCTACATGACATCAAGGCAAAGGCGTTTGACAGAGTACTGCTGGTTGAACTGGAAGACTAGGCCAATAAACTAATCACATTGCCAACATTTCAGAAAGGCTTAGAACAAGTTGTGAAACATTGGACAACATAACAGGAATTAAAATTTAACAGAACGCTAAGGGCCTTATTACGGGTTTTTCAGTCCGACCGCCGTAGGACCGCGTCTGCCCCCGCCAGCAGCCTACAGCGCTGGCGGTCCAAAGATTACCGTATTTCGAGTTTAACACGAGGCCAGTGATGTGGAGCCGGGGATATTGCAGCAGTGGTGAATGTTTTTCACAAATATATCAATGCCTGTGTGTGCATTTCGACTGCAGATGTGTTGGATGCATACATATGCATGATATATGTGGAAAAATACTGTATACCCATTACTAGGGTTCAGCCCATATGTGGGCAGTCCTGGCAATGGTTATATGGCTCGTAAAGGACTTACCTATAGATTGCCGCAAACAGGGTAGTAATCCTCGGTGTGAAGATCCTGCTGTGAAGGGGAAACCTGGAGAAAGGGCTCCACGTTTTAATCTGGCCAGAAGAAGAAGAAAGGGATGAGTACGCACCCCAAATCCTTCATCACCACCACTGCGGTCCTCTCGTGGAACAGACAAATCATAAACGGTGGTGCAGCTCCCCTGTAACGCACTATGATGGCTGCCTTTTCCCGACTCAAACCTGGCAATCAGCGGTCTGCTGGCGGTCTCGGCGGTCCAGCGGCAGTCTTCACAAATCCAATTTGCCCAACTCATAATACGGTGGTTGGACCGCTGAGCTCACTGTGCTTGGTCCGCCACCGCCGATATGATGGTCCATGGGACCGCCAAACTCTTAAAAAATAATTTTTGGGGGAATTATGGTACACTATATATTTATATATAGATAGATAGATAGATAGATAGATAGATAGATATGTCTATATAGATATATATATATATATATACATATATATATATATATATTCACTGAAAAAACCATAGGTTTTAGGGACAGTTATAGTTAGTTGGACATTGCACTCGTACAAAACCCGTGAAATTCCCCCGTTATAGTTAGTTCAGCTAACTATAACTCGCGCCCCACAATGCACTGCTGATGACGTCACATATTACATCACTCATGACATGGTCAGTGACATCACTGATGACATCTCAAATGACATCACTGATGACATCATCCAGTGACTGTGTGTTTCTGTAAAGTTTAAATATGTTTAATATATATAGGGAAAGGCGTATTGAAGAATGAGTGGGTGTATAAGTGTCTGAATGGATGATTTAGTACGTGCGTGACTGACTCTACAAGTGAGTGATTAAACGTATCTTACTGAATGCATGGGTTAGTGACTAAACTGTGTGAATGTCTGTATCCGTCTGTTCGTGTGTAAGTGGATGCATGGATTTGCGAATAGCTACATGAGTGTCTATATGGGTTATTGATTGGTTCTATGAGTATCTGTATGGGTGCCTGAGTGTTTGTGTGGATGGGGTGTGTGCGACTGTGCATAGATGTGTGAGTGGGTGATTCACTGGGTGGATGGTTTCAAGAGTGCATCTGTGATAGACTGTATGGGTGGGTAAGTGTGTGTAAGAGTGTGTTAGTGAGTGAATGTATGTCCCAGTGGTACATGTGTGAGTAACTACATATGTGAAAGGCAGTATATATGTGTATTGGAGTATATAAATAGCTATAAGCGAGAGTGAGTGATTGTGATAGTGGCTGTATGGATGAGTGTGTGCTTGTATCAGTGATTGTATAAGAGCGTAACAATGTGCTAGTATTTGTATGATTAAGTGAGCTGGTGTGTGTATAACTGTATAGGTGAGTAAATGGCAGTGTGTTTAATTATTTGCATGACTGACTAGGTGTGTGAGTACCTCTATGGATGAGTGGCGGTGTTTGAGTGTCTATATAGGAGTAAGAGTGCATATGATAGTCCTGTACTGAGTGACCATAAGTATGAGTGACTGTACGGGTGAGTGAGTGGATGTGTGTGTGTGTAGACCTAAGAATCAGTGAGTGGGTATGTAGTTATTGGTGTTGGAGTGTCTATGGTTTTGCGAATGGCACTCTGTAATTTAGATTGGGTGTATCAAAGGTTATATTAGGGTGTGAGGAGCTGCATCAGATTATCACGTGGATGATGTCATCAGTGATGTCATTTGAGATGTCATCAGTGATGTCATCAGTGATGTCACTGACCATGTCATGAGTGATGTAATATGTGACGTCATCAGCAGTGCATTGCGGGGGCGCGAGTTATAGTTAGCTGAACTAACTATAACGGGGGAATTTCACGGGTTTTGTACGAGTGCAATGTCCAACTAACTATAACTGTCCCTAAAACCTATGGTTTTTTCAGTGAATTTCAAAGGTTTTTTAAATGCTAATTTCTAACTATAACGTGCCTGAAACCTATGGTTTTTTCAGTGAATTTCAAAGGTTTTTAAAATGCTAATTTGTAACTATAACGTGCCTGAAACCTACGGTTTTTTCAGTGAATTTCAAAGGTTTTTAAATGACAATTTTTAAATGTATTAATTTTTATATTAATTTTTTTCATACTGATTTACTACATTTTTAGAAACAATTTCTTTTACATATTTTATTTTTTAAATTACATTGTAATTACATTATACATTACATTACAAAAAATACTTTCTCAGAATGAATTACTTTAGTTTAAATACTTTGCACATAGGCAATAGACTTTTAAGTACAGTAGTTACAGTTGTTGCAATGGGCAACACATTTTCAAACACCATGCAACATTCAGCTCAATGTGAATTTCTAGTTAAATGCAATTAGTTACTTTATGGATTACTTTTCTAACCACAGGACTGGATCCTAGATTCAGTCCTGGTACATCTCCTGTAAACAGTTGAGTAAAAGCGTTTTGGTTACAGTCGTGATTTTTAAGGAATATTATTGTATTTTAAAAGTTGACACTTAGAAACTTTTTCTCATAGAATCACCAATGTTATCCTATGGAAGGAAATTCACTTAGCAGGTAAAAACTGTTATCGTTACTTTTTCTTACTCAGTGTTGGATCCTGGATCCAGCACTGGTGCATCTCCTGTAAACAGTTGAAAGAATGCGTTTAAGTCATACAGGCGATTTTTAAGGAATATTTGTAGTTTGTGAAAATCGACACTTTGAAACTTTTCTGCTGAAAACCAGACAATGGATTCCTAGGGAAGAAAATATAAGTTACTGGTAAGTACGGTTAAAATTACTTTTCAGGACCAGTACTGGGCTGAAAGATACAGCACTGAGGTCTCTCCTTATAACAGGTGAGTAAATCGGAATTCGTATTTCGGCTGATTTTAGAGGAATATTTGTATGTTTCAAAAATCAACACTTAGAAACTTTTTCAGCAAAAAGCAGGCAATGATATCCTATGGAAGGAAATTCAAGTTACTGGTAAGTACGGTTAAAATTACTTTTGAGGATCAGTACTGGGCTGAAAGATGCAGCACTGAGGTCTCTCCTGATAACAGATGAGTAAATCGGAATTCGTATTTCGGCTGATTTTAGATGAATATTTTAAAGTTCCAAAACTCCACACTTAGAAGAATTTCCAAGTGAAACCAGTCAATGTTAGCCTATGGAAGGAAATTCAAGTTACCGGTAAGTACGGTTAAAATTACTTTTCAGGACCAGTACTGGGCTGAAAGATACAGCACTGAGGTCTCTCCTGATAACAGGTGAGTAAATCGGAATTCGTATTTCGGCTGATTTTAGATGAATATTTTAAAGTTCCAAAACTCCACACTTAGAAGAATTTCCAAGTGAAACCAGTCAATGTTAGCCTATGGAAGGAAATTCAAGTTACTGGTAAGTACGGTTAAAATTACTTTTCAGGACCAGTACTGGGCTGAAAGATGCAGCACTGAGGTCTCTCCTGATAACAGGTGAGTAAATCAGAATTCGGATTTCGGCTGATTTTAGAGGAATATTTGTATGTTTCAAAAATCAACACTTAGAAACTTTTTCAGCAAAAAGCAGGCAATGATATCCTATGGAAGGAAATTCAAGTTACTGGTAAGTACGGTTAAAATTACTTTTGAGGATCAGTACTGGGCTGAAAGATGCAGCACTGAGGTCTCTCCTGATAACAGGTGAGTAAATCGGAATTCGTATTTCGGCTGATTTTAGAGGAATATTTTAAAGTTCCAAAACTCCACACTTAGAAGAATTTCCAAGTGAAACCAGTCAATGTTAGCCTATGAAGGAAATTCAAGTTACCGGTAAGTACGGTTAAAATTACTTTTCAGGACCAGTACTGGGCTGAAAGATGCAGCACTGAGGTCTCTCCTGATAGCAGGTGAGTAAATCGGAATTCGTATTTCGGCTGATTTTAGAGGAATATTTTAAAGTTCCAAAACTCCACACTTAGAAGAATTTCCAAGTGAAACCAGTCAATGTTAGCCTATGAAGGAAATTCAAGTTACCGGTAAGTACGGTTAAAATTACTTTTGAGGATCAGTACTGGGCTGAAAGATGCAGCACTGAGGTCTCTCCTGATAACAGGTGAGTAAATCGGAATTCGTATTTCGGCTGATTTTAGAGGAATATTTTAAAGTTCCAAAACTCCACACTTAGAAGAATTTCCAAGTGAAACCAGTCAATGTTAGCCTATGTAAGGAAATTCAAGTTACTGGTAAGTACGGTTAAAATTACTTTTCAGGACCAGTACTGGGCTGAAAGATGCAGCACTGAGGTCTCTCCTGATAACAGGTGAGTAAATCAGACTTCGGATTTCGGCTGATTTTAGAGGAATATTTGTATGTTTCAAAAATCAACACTTAGAAACTTTTTCAGCAAAAAGCAGGCAATGATATCCTATGGAAGGAAATTCAAGTTACTGGTAAGTACGGTTAAAATTACTTTTGAGGATCAGTACTGGGCTGAAAGATGCAGCACTGAGGTCTCTCCTGATAACAGGTGAGTAAATCGGAATTCGTATTTCGGCTGATTTTAGAGGAATATTTTAAAGTTCCAAAACTCCACACTTAGAAGAATTTCCAAGTGAAACCAGTCAATGTTAGCCTATGAAGGAAATTCAAGTTACCGGTAAGTACGGTTAAAATTACTTTTGAGGATCAGTACTGGGCTGAAAGATGCAGCACTGAGGTCTCTCCTGATAACAGGTGAGTAAATCGGAATTCGGATTTCGGCTGATTTTAGAGGAATATTTGTATGTTTCAAAAATCAACACTTAGAAACTTTTTCAGCAAAAAGCAGGCAATGATATCCTATGAAGAAAATTCAAGTTACCGGTAAGTACGGTTAAAATTACTTTTGAGGATCAGTACTGGGCTGAAAGATGCAGCACTGAGGTCTCTCCTGATAACAGGTGAGTAAATCGGAATTCGTATTTCGGCTGATTTTAGAGGAATATTTTAAAGTTCCAAAACTCCACACTTAGAAGAATTTCCAAGTGAAACCAGTCAATGTTAGCCTATGGAAGGAAATTCAAGTTACTGGTAAGTACGGTTAAAATTACTTTTCAGGATTAGTACTGGGCTGAAGATGCAGCACTGAGATCTCTCCTGATAACAGGTGAGTAAATCAGAATTCGTATTTCGGCTGATTTTAGAGGAATATTTGCACAATGGTGAAGGGAGGGCGGGGCTTCAGGTGACATGTGTGCAAACGCGCCCCGTGGCGCGTTTTAAGTTGGGGGATTAAGTCCCCTTGAATCATGAGGGTCCCTACGGGCCAACTAGCCCACCAGGAACCTCCAGTATGCGCCAGGGGCTGCGTTGCAGAGACATGTACAGAGGCCACACCCCTTTTTACACCTCTCTGCAACGCAGCTCTGTGGCGCTTTCTGGACGTACCTGTTGGGCTAGTTGGCCCCCAGGGACCCTCAGGATTGAAGAGGATTTAATTCCCCATCTTAAAATGCGCCACGGGGCCTGTTTGCACACATGTCACCTGAAGCCCCGCCCTCCCTTCACCACTGTGCAAACGCGCCCCGTGGCGCGTTTTAAGTCGGGGATTAACTCCCTTGAATCCTGAGGGTCCCTGGGGTGCAACTAGCCCACCATATACCTCCAAAAGCGCCATAGAGCTGCGTTGCAGAGAGGTGTAAAAGGGGCGTGGCCTCTGTACACCTCTCTGCAAGGCAGCCCCTGGCGCATACTGGAGGTTCCTAGTGGGCTAGTTGGCCCCAGGGACCCCAGTATTCAAGGGGATCGTTCCCCTCTGCAAACGCGCCAGGGGGCGCGTTTGCAGAGTGGTGAAGGAAGGGGGCGGGGCCTACGGGCCCGATCGTTTTTTTGCCTTGTGGGACCCCCTGAGCAGACCTAGGGGGCCAGGGTGTTTCTACCCTGCCCCCTTTGTGCGCTTTGCGCACTTGTTTCTGTCCTCGGTTCTACCGAGGGACAAAATAACTGCCAACACTTCCTGATTTGGAGTGTTGACAGCCAATTAACATAAAGCTCGTGCTCGGGAGGATCCGCGGCCCTAGATATATCTATCTTTTTACTTTTGATTTTCTCAGCAACTACTGAACGGATTTACACCATTTAACAAAAGGGTTCTTTCTGAACCAAGAACTACCTCTTTGCCAAATTTGGTGTAATTCCGTTCAGCAGTTCGGGCTGTAGCCGTGTCTAAAGTTTCCTATGGAAAATTGCATGGGGAAAACGCGTTTTGGGACCCCCCTTTTTCTCGGCCCCCGCTTGACGAATCCCCCGAGACTTTCAGGGTAGGAGCGGACCGGAGCGCCCCACAAAGTTTGAAAATTTTGCGAAGATACGTCAACCGGCAAGAGAGTTATTTCAAATAGAATGTCGCGGATTTCCTATGGATAATAGGTTGTAACTATAACTATCTACTGGCGACCGCCAGTAGATAATATATATATATATATATATATATTCACTGAAAAAACCATAGGTTTCAGGCACGTTATAGTTAGAAATTAGCATTTAAAAAACCTTAGAAATTCACTGAAAAAACCATAGGTTTCAGGGGCGTTATAGTTAGTTGGACATTTCACTCATACAAAACCATAGAAATTCCCCCGTTATAGTTAGTTCAGCTAACTATAACTCGCGCGCCCGCAATGCACTGCTGATGACGTCACATATTACATCACTCATGACATGGTCAGTGACATCACTCATGACATCACTCATGACATCACTGATGACATCTCAAATGACATCACTGATGACATCACTGATGACATCATCCTTGTGATAGAGTGGCAGACCTCCTTTCACCCTAATATAACCTTTGATACACACACTCAAAAATACAAACTACCATTTTCAAAACAATGAACATACCGATACCAATTACAACACACCTATTCAGTAATTCCAAGATCTACACACACATCCACTCATTCACCAACAGTCCCTATACAGTCACTCATACATGTACTCACTCATCATATGTACTCATACACCTATACATCCTGTTACACACCGCCACTCATCCATAGAGTGACTCACACACATAGTCACACATGCAAACAAAGTATCAAACATCCATTTACTTGCATATACAGTTATACACACACTACCACACTTACTTCTACAGAAACTTACACATACTTACTCTCTTAAACAATCACTTATAGAAACACCTACTTATTTGTACAGGAACTCTTCCAATCTCTCACTCTCACAAATACTCACTTATATACACCAATACTCACATATACTAGTTTAAAACATATGTAGTTACTCATAAAGACACTATTGATTCACTCACTAACACACCCATACACATACTCATCCACCTATACAGTCCTGCACACATGCTGTCTTCAACACATACAAACAGTGAGTCACTCATTCATGCATCTATGCACTAAGTAATACCCCCCACCGAACCATACAGACACTCAGACACTCATACTGATACTCAAAAAACCAACTAATAACCCATATAGACACTCATGAAGCTACTCACCAACCCATGCAGCCACTTATACACAAAGTGAGAGACTGATACAGATATTTTCATATTTAAACATTACTCACTAACCCATGTGTTCACTAAGATACACTTAGTCAGTTATACAATCAATTTTACAAAAAAATCATCCATTTAGACACTTATATACCCATTTATTCTTCCATCAACCTTGAGATATACATATATAAAACATATTTAATTTTCAGAAAAACACACATTCACTGGATGATGTCATCAGTGATGTCATTTGAGATGTCATCAGTGATGTCATGAGTGATGTCACTGACCATGTCATGAGTGATGTAATATGTGACGTCATCAGCAGTGCATTGCGGGCGCGCGAGTTATAGTTAGCTGAACTAACTATAACGGGGAATTTCTATGGTTTTGTACGAGTGAAATGTCCAACTAACTATAACGCCCCTGAAACCTATGGTTTTTTCAGTGAATTTCTAAGGTTTTTTAAATGCTAATTTCTAACTATAACGTGCCTGAAACCTATGGTTTTTTCAGTGAATATATATATATTTATTATACTATGTATACATGTGAAAATGTCTCGGTCCCCTGTTTGCCTCGGTGGCATGGAAAAAATGGGTGGAACTGACGTCAGCACGCCGACTAGGTCCTCTTATGGCTCTGATGACGTCATACGGTGTCGCGAGCGGAGCCGTGCTCGTTGACGTGGGAGAGCTAGGAAAGAATTTCCGTGGAATGCTGGTGCAGGGGATATTCACCTAAGTGTTCAGGCTAGTCCTTTGGGAGCAACTGTTTATGTTGCCACTCCAGAAACCGAAACCAGTGATCCGAGGTCAGAGGCCCTGCAGATGGCACACGAGGTGGGGTGCCCAGTCGTGTGCACCGGCGGGGCAGCGAAGTGACAAGCACCACAACCCACAAAAAAGGTAACGAGGGCACTGAATAACACAGGATCTTCTCTTTGTATCTGGCAGGAACAACGAAGTTAAAATGCCCTAGTACCAAAATGTAGAATTAGTGCTACAACGGTCTTCAAGAGGACCTGCGATGCCGCTTCTGCCTCCCGTACCCTGGAGGCGGCACATGGGTCACGCGGTACGGTCATACTGCGGTGGGACGCACACTCGTTGACCTCTCATGGCACTGCTCCACACTTCAGGGAGGACGCTTTCCATTAGCTATGTTTTCTGATGACATGTCGCGCCGGCCCCGTCCAACAACAGAACTCCTTTAGATCCAAACAGACTCTTCCACTCTCTCACCGGAAGTGAAACCAGGCCACGCGGACACTTTCACAATACAACAGCCGGGAATGCACTTTTCGGTAAAAAACCACATTCCTTCCTCCTAATTAATCAAATAAACGTCTCACTGAAGAACAGGGGCCAGCTTCGATCGGTAAACAGCCGTTACAACAACTTTTTACTTTGCAATACCATTACAATGCATGCATTACCACGCATGCGTTGTACATCACGAAGTCATTACTACGCATTTTTTAGAACGCATGGTCATTTACCACGCATGCCTTTACAACGAATTTTGTTGTAAAGGTATGTATGGTAAATGACCATGCGTTCTAAAACATGTAGACGATCCATGTCGTTGTAAGGAAGCAGAGGCTGTTCCGTTTCCTCACAACGACGTGCACCGCCCCTCAGAGATGATGTGAAGCAGGAACCACGAGGAGAGAGGAACCATGAGGAGTGAGAGGTAAGGGGGATTGGGCATGGGGTGGGGGTTTCTTTTCTAGGGTTTAGGGTAGTGCAGTGGTGTTTGGGTGGTGTAGGGGGTCGTGCTGGGGGTAGGTTTTAAGGGTTTAGGGTAGTGCAGTGGTGTTTGGGTAGTGTAGGGGGTCGTGCTGGGGGTAGTGTTTTAGGGTTTAGGGTAGTGCAGTAGTGTTGGGGGTCATGCTGGTGGTAGTGTTTTAGGGTTTAGGGTAGTGCAGTGGTGTATGGGTAGTGTAGGGGGTCGTGCTGGGGTAGTGTTTTAGGGTAGTGCAGTGGTGTTTGAGTAGTGTAGGGGGTCATGATGGTGGTAGTGTTTTAGGGTTTAGGGTAGTGCAGTGGTGTTTGTGTAGTGTAGGGGGTCATGCTGGGGGTAGTGTTTTATGGTTTAGGGTAGTGCAGTGGTGTTTGGGTAGTGTAGGGGTCGTGCTGGGGGTAGTGTTTTAAGGGTTTAGGGTAGTGCAGTGGTGTTTGTGTAGTGTAGGGGGTTGTGCTGGGGATAGTGTTTTAGGGTTTATTTTAGTGCAGTGGTGTTTGGGTAGTGTAGGGGGTAGTGCTGGGGTAGTGTTTTAGGGTTTAGAGCAGTGCAGTGGTGTTTGTGTAGTGAAGGGGGTCATGCTGTGGGTAGTGTTTTAGGGTTTAGGGTAGTGCAGTCGTGTTTGTGTAGTGTAGGGGGTCGTGTTTTAGGGTATAGGGTAGTGCAGTGGTGTTTGGGTAGTGTAGGGGGTCATGCTGGGGTTAGTGTTTTAAGGTTTAGGGTAGTGCAGTGGTGTTTGGGTAGTGTAGGGGGTCGTGCTGGGGGTAGTGTTTTAGGGTTTAGGGTAGTGCAGTGGTGTTTGTGTAGTATGGGAGGTCATGCTGGGGGTATATTTAGGATTTAGTGTAGTGCAGTGGTGTTTGGGTAGTGTAGGGAGTCGTGCTGGGGGTAGTGTTTTAGGGTTTAGGGTAGTGCAGTGGTGTTTGGGTAGTGTAGGGAGTCGTGCTGGTGGTAGTGTTTTTGGGTTTAGGGTAGTGCAGTTATGTTTGGGTGGTGTAGGGTGTCGTGCTGGGGGTAGTGTTTTAGCACTAATTTTTCTTTCTACAGCACTAACCATAATTTCTATGACAAAATGAACCCCCTCATTTTGTTCCTTTTTAAATTAAATGTTTTAAGAGTTACCAGTTTATTCCAATCAAGATGGCTTCAGGTGTGCCATACTTTTGTCATAAGTAAGGCTGTTAGCACTCTAGTTGTTCTTTAGAACACTCTGGGAAGCTGCAGTAGAACACAAAGGAATCAACTGACAGTCTCTGCCCTTGTTGGATGTACATGTTTTACTGAGAATGTCAGACTTCATTCTCACATGACTGAGAAAGATAATGTGAATTTACAGAAAATATGCTCTCATTTTAGCTTCTGGAGCACCTTCCAAAACTGTATGGGACAAGCATGTGAAAATAGTTCTCTCAAACATGATTCATGATATCCCAGCAGAAGGTTTTCACAGGGTAAAATCACCTTAGAACACACCACAATTCCTGAAATTAGTATGGTACCTTCAACAAATGAATTCTAATGTAACTAAAGTCTGTTATCACCCTTTATAGTTCTCCTTTTGGTAACCCTCAAAATCTTCGATTCACTACAATGCATTTCAATGGGGTACTATCATTTATATTGGTCCCAAGATGGCTGCCAGCAATTCCAGGATGAAGTGCTGACAGCCAATCACATCTCACGATGACATGTGTGGTTAGGCTCCGCCCAGATATATATGTGTTTTCTTTTTCAAATTTCTCAGAAACTCCTGAACGGATTTACACCATTTAAGCAAAAGGCACGACTCTGAACCAAGGGCTACCTTTTTAGCAAATTTGGTGTAATTCCGTTCAGCAGTTCGGGCTGTATCTGCGACTAAAGATTCCTATGGAAAATTGCATGGGGAAATCACGTTTTGGGACCCCCTTTTTTCTCGGCCCCCGCTTGCCGAATCACCCCGAAACTCTCAGGATAGGAGCGGACCGGAGCGTCCCAACAAGTTGGAAAATTTCGCGAATATTCCTCAACCGGCGCCAAAGTTATTTCAAATAGAATGTTGCGGATTTCCTATGGAAAATAGGTCCTAACTATAACTATCTACTGGCGACCGCCAGTAGATAATATATGTATATATATATATATATATATATATATTTATATATATATATATATTCACTGAAAAAACCATAGGTTTTAGGGACAGTTATAGTTAGTTGGACATTTTACTCGTACAAAACCCGTGAAATTCCCCCGTTATAGTTAGTTCAGCTAACTATAACTCGCGCCCGCAATGCACTGCTGATGACGTCACATATTACATCACTCATGACATGGTCAGTGACATCACTGATGACATCACTGATGACATCTCAAATGACATCACTGATGACATCATCCAGTGACTGTGTGTTTCTGTAAAGTTTAAATATTTTTAATATATATAGGAAAAGACGTATTGAAGAATGAGTGGGTGTGTAAGTGTCTGTATGGATGATTTAGTAGGTGCGTGACTGACTCTATAAGTGAGTGATTTAACGTATCTTACTGAATGCATGGGTTAGTGACTAAACTGGGTGAATGTCTGAATCCGTCTGTCTGTTGCTGTGTAAGTGGCTGCATGGGTTTGTGAATAGCTACATGAGTGTCTATAAGAGTTATTGATTTGTTGTCTGAGTATCTGTATGGGTGCCTGAGTGTTTGTGTGGATGGGGTGTGTGCGACTGTGCATAGATGTGTGAATGGGTGATTCACTGGGTGGATGGTTTCAAGAGTGCATCTGTGATAGACTGTATGGGTGGGTAAGTGTGTGTAAGAGTGTGTTAGTGAGTGAATGTATGTCCCAGTGGTACATGTGTGAGTAACTACATATGTGAAAGGCAGTATATATGTGTGTTGGAGTATATAAATAGCTATAAGCGAGAGTGCGTGATTGTGATAGTGGCTGTATGGATGAGTGTGTGCTTGTATCAGTGATTATATAAGAGCGTAACAATGTGCTAGTATTTGTATGATTAAGTGAGCTGGTGTGTGTATAACTGTATAGGTGAGTAAATGGCAGTGTGTTTAATTATTTGCATGACTGACTAGGTGTGTGAGTACCTCTATGGATGAGTGGCGGTGTTTGAGTGTCTATATAGGAGTAAGAGTGCATATGATAGTCCTGTACTGAGTGACCATAAGTATGAGTGACTGTACGGGTGAGTGAGTGGATGTGTGTGTGTAGACCTAAGAATCAGTGAGTGGGTATGTAGTTATTGGTGTTGGAGTGTCTATGGTTTTGCGAATGGCAGTCTGTAATTTAGATTGGGTGTATCAAAGGTTATATTAGGGTGTGAAGAGCTGCATCAGATTATCACGTGGATGATGTCATCAGTGATGTCATTTGAGATGTCATCAGTGATGTCATCAGTGATGTCACTGACCATGTCATGAGTGATGTAATATGTGACGTCATCAGCAGTGCATTGCGGGCGCGAGTTATAGTTAGCTGAACTAACTATAACGGGGGAATTTCACGGGTTTTGTACGAGTAAAATGTCCAACTAACTATAACTGTCCCTAAAACCTATGGTTTTTCAGTGAATTTCAAAGGTTTTTTAAATGCTAATTTCTAACTATAACATATCTGAAACCTATGGTTTTTTCAGTGAATTTCAAAGGTTTTTAAATGCTAATTCCTAACTATAACATGTCTGAAACCTACGGTTTTTTCAGTGAATTTCAAAGGTTTTGTAAATGACAATTTTTAAATGTATTAATTGTTATATTAATTTTTTTCATACTGATTTACTACATTTTTGGAAACAATTTTTTTACATATTTTATTTTTTAAATTACATTGTAATTACATTATACATTACATTACAAAAATACTTTCTCAGAATGAATTACTTTAGTTTAAATACTTTGCACATAGGCAATAGACTTTTAAGTACAGTAGTTACAGTTGTTGCAATGGGCAACACATTTTCAAACACAATGCAACATTCAGCTCAATGTGAATTTCTAGTTAAATGCAATTAGTTACTTTATGGATTACTTTTATAACCACAGGACTGGATCCTAGATTCAGTCCTGGTACATCTCCTGTAAACAGTTGAGTAAAAGCGTTTTGGTTACAGTCGTGATTTTTAAGGAATATTATTGTATTTTAAAAGTTGACACTTAGAAACTTTTTCTCATAGAATCACCAATGTTATCCTATGGAAGGAAATTCACTTAGCAGGTAAAAACTGTTATCGTTACTTTTTCTTACTCAGTGTTGGATCCTGGATCCAGCACTGGTGCATCTCCTGTAAACAGTTGAAAGAATGCGTTTAAGTCATACAGGCGATTTTTAAGGAATATTTGTAGTTTGTGAAAATCGACACTGAAACTTTTCTGCTGAAAACCAGACAATGGATTCCTATGGAAGAAAATATAAGTTACTGGTAAGTACGGTTAAAATTACTTTTCAGGGTCAGTGCTGGGCTAAAAGATGCAGCACTGGGTTCTCTCCTGATAACAGGTGAGTAAATTGGAATTCGTACTTTGGTTGATTTTAGAGGAATATTATAAAGTTCCAAAACTCCACACTTAGAAGAATTTCCAAGTGAAACCAGTCAATGTTAGCCTATGAAGGAAATTCAAGTTACCGGTAAGTACGGTTAAAATTACTTTTCAGGACCAGTACTGGGCTGAAAGATGCAGCACTGAGGTCTCTCCTGATAACAGGTGAGTAAATCAGAATTCGGCTGATTTTAGAGGAATATTTGTATGTTTCAAAAATCAACACTTAGAAACTTTTTCAGCAAAAAGCAGGCAATGATATCCTATGGAAGGAAATTCAAGTTACTGGTAAGTACGGTTAAAATTACTTTTGAGAATCAGTACTGGGCTGAAAGATGCAGCACTGAGGTCTCTCCTGATAACAGGTGAGTAAATCGGAATTCGTATTTAGGCTGATTTTAGAGGAATATTTTAAAGTTCCAAAACTCCACACTTAGAAGAATTTCCAAGTGAAACCAGTCAATGTTAGCCTATGGAAGGAAATTGAAGTTACTGGTAAGTACGGTTAAAATTACTTTTCAGGACCAGTACTGGGCTGAAAGATACAGCACTGAGGTCTCTCCTGATAACAGGTGAGTAAATCAGAATTCGGATTTCGGCTGATTTTAGAGGAATATTTGTATGTTTCAAAAATCGACACTTAGAAACTTTTTCAGCAAAAAGCCGGCAATGATATCCGATGGAAGGTAATTCAAGTTACTGGCAAGTACGGTTCAAATGACTTTTCAGGATCAGTACTGGGCTCAAAGATGCAGCACTGAGGTCTCTCCTGATAACAGGTGAGTAAATCGGAATTCGT
>CAWUFW010030213.1:0-17639 GCA_963921515.1 Calotriton arnoldi
TAAAGCATGCCATGTGCACTGCCCCCATCTTACAGAGTCCAGACTACACCAAAAGTTCATTGTCCAAACAGATGCTTCTGAGCTGGGTGTGGGAGCTGTACTGTCTCAACTGAATGATGAAGGTCAAGACCAGCCAGTAGCTTTTATTAGCAGGAGGCTGACCCCTAGAGAGAAACGTTGGTCAGCTATAGAGAGGGAGGTCTTTGCTGTGGTGTGGGCCCTGAAGAATCTGAGGCCATACTTGTTTGGCACTCACTTCATAGTTCAGACTGACCACAAGCCCCTCCTATGGCTTAAACAGATGAAAGGTGAAAACCCAAAACTTTTGAGGTGGTCCATTTCCCTACAGGGGATGGACTATACAGTGGAACATAGGTCTGGGACCCAAAATGCCAATGCAGATGGACTCTCAAGGTATTTCCACTTAGAGCACGAAGACTCAACTGGTCAAGGTTAGTTTAGTGTCCCTGCGTTTGGGGGGGTTGTGTAGGAGAGTAGGATCTGCCTCTTATGTTGCCCCACTTTTTTCTGATGTTTACACTGGTTTCTGGCTATAGTCAGGCTGGGACCCAGCCAATCAGGGCCCCAGCCTCTCTGTTCTCTCTAAACGACTTGGAGTGCACTCTAGGTGCACTAGTGATTGGATACTGTGGTACCTTATGAGTCCCTAGTATATGGTACCTTAGGTGCCAAGGGCATAGGTACGTCACAGGCCTACTAGGGGCTGAAGCATGTATTATGCCACCCCTGGGAAGCAGACTAAATCTGACACCACAGGTCTGCTACTGCAGCCTGGGTAAGGTGGTGCATGCACCCCTTACTGTGATATAGGCTACCTATATCACTACATAGATACACACATATAAACCTATAAGTCACTCCTATGGCAGGCCTTATCAATCCTGAAGGCAGAGTGCTTGGTTCCTATGTGAGAGGGTGCCCCTGCATGAGCAGAGCCCCTCTGCAGCATTCGGAGACCCTTCTCTGAGGCTGTTTGTAGTGCAGCCTGACCATATACTCTTAAGCGCATTATAACCTCGCGTTAAATGCTAACTTTGGGATGGCTGCACGGAAACATGTCGTGTTTGGTGTCAAACATCTTGGAATACTACCCCCCCGCCAGTTCTGGCAGCGGGGGTAGCATTCCACCCTTCTAGAGGGATAGACATCTACCTACTGTGCAAACGCGGTAGAATCCTGAAGAGCCCTGGCATCACAAAATGGATGCCACCAGCCACAGACACGGGGCTGCCCTCCTGCTGATGACCGAAACTCGCAGTGGAGGAAGCCCAACAATAGGTATCCTGTCCCAGACAGGGTTTAGTGTATTGGGGCTGGGTGGGTGCACTCCTAGAGTGCTTTGAAGTCCTGCACTGGGGGAGCAGAAGGCTCCTCTATGCATATGCCAGTTCAAACCAGCTCAGGGGCTACCTGCCCCTGCTCTGGCGCGAAACTGGACAAAGGGAGGTGGGTGTAGCCACCCACTCCCCTGACCCTCCCATAGGTGGGGTCATAGAGCTAGTCCCTCCCTTCCTTTTAGTAAAAGAGGGGGAACCTGTGCATTGCAAACTAGATATCCCTGGACGACGCTCTGAAGAAGAATCCTGGACCTTCGACGTTCCACTACCTCTGGAAGACTGAAGAATCTCCCTTGGAGTCAAGAAGTGACTCCCCTGCTTGGCAGGCACCAAAAACTGAAACAATGGTCGCAAACTACGCCGCTCCCGCTGGAGCCCGAGGTCCCTGCAGCCGAAGACGAGAATTTCCTGACTTCTCCAAGGCCATCGTGAGTCCCAAAGTGAAGCTGAGGCTAGTGGACCCCACGAGTGATGAGGAACCACAGTCCCTGGGTATCGTACACTATTGTCAAGTGCAACCCCTTCCCGACATTCTACGACCCTGTGCTTTGGCTCACGTGTGGTCCCAACGTCTAGCAGGAAACCCTCCGAAGATCAGAGGCCTACCCTGTCCCGAGTGGGCGTGGACCCCTGTTGAAGGAATCCTCCCGAGGCGTCTTTGCGATCCCTTGCCAGCCAACTTGTGGGTCCCCTGAAGACTTTTCCACAGAACCAAAGAGCTCCACTGGTTGATTCAGGCCTGCCCTGACTTACCCTTGATGGGTGAGTTCCCCAGACCTTGCTGGTCTGCACCAGTGACTTTTTACGCTTTCCACAAGACTTGCTGCTACCAAGGCTTGTTGGCTCCAATCGGGTCACTGACATGGCACTCAGCTGCAAACTTTATGGGACACGCTGAATCCAGCTCCTGGTTGACCTCGACACCTCCTGGACCTCGTGGCCGAAGAGTCAAGACACCCGTGAACGACCTGAATCTGTCGACGACGGTGGGCATTCATCTTCCTTGCCCCGGGTCACTGCCCAGTGACTTTGAACACTGTCCCCTCTGCTTTCAGGTCCTCCTTCTTCCAAATCCAGGCTTGGATTCCACCGGACACTTCTCCTGTCTTCACAAGCAGCAAGTCTTCTTTGGCTCCCATTGAATACGACGCCGCGACCCGACACCAAAGGACACCTATGCACCCGGCTTCCCTTGGTGAGGTAACTCCAGCACTACGGTGCTCCTGTGGGTGTTGGCCCTAGAACTACTTACCCTGTAAGTGACTTGCTTGTAGCTACTCCCGAAGTGCCCTTAAACTCTTAATTTCCAACCGCGACTTGCCCCATTGAAGTCTACAGCGACCCGCGCCTGTGTTCTCTCACTGCACACGTCCCCCGTGGGTCCTTTACTTACCTGCCTTGGGTGGTTTCGTGAGGCCCCAACACTTCTGAAGGCCCTGGGCCTTGTCTCCTTGCAAGTCGTTGTTCTTAAGTCTCTTTTTTAGTATATGGTCTGAGTACGCCTCGGGCCCCAGCCATATTTGTGCTTAATTTATTGTGAAACGTTGATTTATGCATATGTTCCTGTCTTCTAATCTCACAAAAGATTAGTAGAGAGTTGTTTAGTAATAAATACATATATATTTGATAGATATACCTGTGTGCTGTCTTTTCATTTGGTGATTCAAGAGATTGTGTGGTAAAACAAGCTGTTTTACATTCCTCCAATACTTAGCCTGAAGGCTGCTCTCCACAGCTACCACTAGGATAGCTTTCTATAAAGGTTGTCTTAAACCTACCTACCATAAGAGTCGAATTGTACTGGTGCAAGGTGTCCACTTTAACTAGTGAACAGCATATACCAGGCCAACTTCTCACAAGAAGTGTAGAAAGGAGCAAGTGAGGTGCAGAAAGAGGCAACAGAGGTGCAAAAAGAGGCAAGAGAGGTGCAGAAACAGGCAAGAGAAGTGCACAAAGATGCAAGAGAATTGCTGAAAGAAGCAACAGAGGTGTAGAAAGAAGCAAGAAAAGTGCAGGAAGAGGCAAGTGAGATGCAAAAACAGGCAGGAAAGGTACAGAAAGAGGGAAGACGAGTGCAGAAAGAGACAACAGGGGTGCAGAAAGAAGCAAATGAGGTGCAGAAAGAGGCAACAGACATGCAGAAAGAGACAACAGGGGTGCAGAAAGAAGCAAGACAGATGCAGAAAGAAGCATGGAAAGTGCAGAATGAAGCAACAGGGATGCAGAAAGAGGCAAGAGAGGTGCACAAAGAGGTGAGAGAGTTACAGAAAGAGGCAAGTGAAGTGCAGAAGGAGGCAAGAGAACTGCAGAAAGAGGCAATAGAGGTGCAGAAAGAGGCAAGTGAGATGCAAAAACTGGCAGGAAAGGTAGAGAAAGAGGGAAGACGAGTGCAGAAAGAGACAACAGGGGCGCAGAAAGAAGCAAATGAGGTGCAGAAATATGCAACAGATGTGCAGAAAGAGGGAAGAGAGGTGCAGAAAAAGCCAAGAAAAGTGCAGAAAGAGGCAAAAGAGGTACATAGAGAGACAACAGGGGTGCAGAAAGAAGCAAAACAGGTGCAGAAAGAAGCATGGAAAGTGCAGAATGAAGCAACAGGGGTGCAGAAAGAGGCAAGAGAAGTGTAGAAAGGATCAAATGAGGTGCAGAAAGAGCCAACAAAGGTGCAAAAAGCGGCAAGAGATGTGCAGAAACAGGCAAGAGAAGTGCACAAAGAGGCAAGAGAATTGCTGAAAGAAGCAACAGAGGTGTAGAAAGAAGCAAGAAAAGTGCAGAAAGAAGCAAGTGAGATACAAAAACAGGCAGGAAAGGTACAGAAAGAGGGAAGACGAGTGCAGAAAGAGACAGGGGTGCAGAAAGAAGCAAATGAGGTGCAGAAAGAGGCAACAGACGTGCAGAAAGAGGGAAGAGAGGTGCAGAAAAAGGCAAGAAAAGTGCAGAAAGAGGCAAAAGAGGTACATAAAGAGACATTAGTGGTGCAGAAGGAAGCAAGACGAGTGCAGAAAGAAGATTGGAAAGTGCAGAATGAAGCAACAGGGATGCAGAAAGAGGCAAGAGATGTGCACAAAGAGGCGAGAGAGTTACAGAAACAGGCAAGTGAAGTGCAGAAGGAGGCAAGAGAACTGCAGAAAGAGGCAATAGAGGTGCAGAAAGAGGCAAGTGAGATGCAAAAACAGGCAGGAAAGGTACAGAAAGAGGGAAGACGAGTACAGAAAGAGACAACAGGGGCGCAGAAAGAAGCAAATGAGGTGCAGAAATATGCAACAGACGTGCAGAAAGAGGGAAGAGAGTGCAGAAAAAGGCAAGAAAAGTGCAGAAAGAGGCAAAAGAGGTACATAAAGAGACAACAGGGGTGCAGAAAGAAGCAAAACAGGTGCAGAAAGAAGCATGGAAAGTGCAGAATGAAGCAACAGGGGTGCAGAAAGAGGCAAGAGAAGTTTAGAAAGGAGCAAGTGAGCTGCAGAAAGAGCCAACAGAGGTGCAAAAAGAGGCAAGAGATGTTCAGAAACAGGCAAGAGAAGTGCACAAAGAGGCAAGAGAATTGCTGAAAGAAGCGACAGAGGTGTAGAAAGAAGGAAGAAAAGTGCAGAAAGAGGCAAGTGAGATGCAAAAACAGGCAGGAAAGGTACAGAAAGAGGGAAGACGAGTGCATAAAGAGACAACAGGGGTGCAGAAAGAAGCAAATGAGGTGCAGAAAGAGGCAACAGACGTGCAGAAAGAGGGAAGAGAGGTGCAGAAAAAGGCAAGAAAAGTGCAGAAAGAGGCAAAAGAGGTACATAAAGAGACAACAGGGGTGCAGAAAGAAGCAAGACAGGTGCAGAAAGAAGCATGGAAAGTGCAGAATGAAGCAACAGGGGTGCAGAAAGAGGCAAGAGAAGTGCAGAAACAGGCAAGAGAAGTGCACAAAGAGACAAGAGAATTGCTGAAAGAAGCAACAGAGGTGTAAAAAGAAGCAAGAAAAATGCAGAAAGAGGCAAGTGAGATGCAAAAACAGGCAGGAAAGGTACAGAAAGAGGGAAGACGAGTGTAGGAGAGTAGGATCTGCCTCTTATGTTGCCCCCACTTTTTTTCTGATGTTTACACTGGTTTCTGGCTATAGTCAGGCTGGGACCCTGCTAATCAGGGCCCCAGCATCTCTGTTCTCTCTAAACGATTTGGAGTGCACTCTAGGTGCACTAGTGAGTGGATACTGTGGCACCTTATGAGTCCCTAGTATATGGTACCTTAGGTACCAAGGGCATAGGTACTTCACAGGCCTACCAGGGGCTGCAGCATGTATTATGCCACCCCTGGGAAGCAGACTAAATCTGACACCACAGGCCTGCTACTGCAGCCTGAGTGAGGAAGGGCTAGCACCCCTCACTGAGATATATGTTCCCTATATCTCTCCTACACACACATATAACCCTATCAGTCACCCCTAAGGCAGGCCCTATCAATCCTGAGGGCAGGGTGCTTGGCTTCTATGTGAGGGGGTGCCTCTGCCTGAGCAGGGCCCCTCTGCAGCTCTCAGAGTCCATTCTCTGGTGCTGTTTGTGGATGCGGTTAAACCATATACTTTTAAGTGCATTATATCCTTGCGGTAAAATGCTAACTTTGGAATGGCTGCATCGAAACATGTCGTGTTTGGTGTCAAACACCTTGGAATACTACCCCCGCCAGTCCTGGCGGCGGGGGTAGCATTCCACCCTTCTAGAGGGATAGACATGTACCTACTGTGGAAACGCGGTAGAATCCTGCAGAGCCCTGGCATCACAAAATGGATGCCACCAGTCACAGACACTGGGCTGCCCTCCTGCTGATGACCAACACTCGCAGTGGAGGAAGCCCAACAATAGATATCCTGTCCCAAGGGGGTGTGACCACCTCCCAGACAGGGTTTAGTGTATTGGGGCTGGGTGGGTGCACTCCTAGAGTGCTTTGAAGTCCTGCACTGGGGCAGCAGAAGGCTCCTCTGTGCATATGGCAGTTCAAACCGGCTCAGGGGCTACCTGTCCCTGCTCTGGCACAAAACTGGACAAAGGGAGGTGGGTGTAGCCACCCACTCCCCTGACCCTCCCATAGGCGGGGTCATAGAGCTAGTCCCTCCCTTCCTTTTAGTATAAGAGGGGGAACCTGTGCATTGCAAACTAGATATCCCTGGACGATGCTCTGAAGAAGAATCCTGGACCTTCGACGTTCCACTACCTCTGGAAGACTGAAGAATCTCCCTTGGAGTCAAGGAGTGACTCCCCTGCTCGGCAGGCACCAAAAACTGAAACAACGGTCGCAAACTATGCCGCTCCCGCTGGAGCCCGAGGTCCCTGCAGCTCAAGACGAGAATTTTCTGACTTCTCCAAGGCCATTGTGAGTCCCCAGTGAAGCTGAGGCCAGTGGACCCCACAAGTGATGAGGAACCGCAGTCCCTGGGTACCGTGCACTATTGTCAAGTGCAACCCCTTCCCGACATGCTACGAACCTGTGCTTTGGACCACGTGTGGTCCCAGCCTCTAGCAGGAAACCCTCCGAAGATCAGAGGCTTACCCTGTCCCGAGTGACCGTGGACCCCTGTTGAAGGAATCCTCCCGAGGCATCTTTGCGATCCCATGCCAGCCAACTTGTGGGTCCCCTGAAGACTTTTCCACAGAACCAAAGAGCTCCCCTGGTTGCTTCAGGCCTGCCCTGACTTACCCTTGCTGGGTGAGTTCTCCAGACCTTGCTGGTCTGCACCAGTGACTTTTTATGCTTTCCACAAGACTTGCTGCTACCAAGGCTTGTTGGCTCCAACATGGCAGTCAGCTGCAAACTTTGTGGGACACGCTGAATCCAGCTCCTGGTTGACCTCGACACCTCCTGGACCTCGTGGCCGAAGAGTCAAGACACCTGTGAACGACCTCAATCTGTCGATGACGGTGGGCATTCATCTTCCTTGCCCCGGGTCACTGCCCAGTGACTTTGAACACTGTCCCCTCTGCTTTCAGGTCTTCCTTCTTCCAAATCCAGGCTTGGATTCCACCGGACACTTCTCCTGTCTTCACAAGCAGCAAGTCTTCTTTGGCTCCCATTGAAAACGACGCCGCGACCCGACACCAAAGGACACCTATGCACCCGGCTTCCCTGGGTGAGGTAACTCCAGCACTACGGTGCTCCTGTGGGTGTTGGCCCTAGAACTACTTACTCTGTAAGTGACTTGCTTGTAGCTACTCCCGAAGTGCCCTTAAACTCTTAATTTCCAACCGCGACTTGCCCCATTGAAGTCTACAGCGACCCGCGCCTGTGTTCTCTCACTGCACGCGTCCCCCGTGGGTCCTTTACTTACCTGCCTTGGGTGGTTTCGTGAGGACCCAACACTTCTGAAGGCCCTGGGCCTTGTCTCCTTGCAAGTCGTTGTTCTTAAGTCTCTTTTTTAGTATATGGTCTGGTACGCCCCTCGGGCCCCAGCCATATTTGTGCTTAATTTATTGTGAAACGTTGATTTATGCATATGTTCCTGTCTTCTAATCTCACAAAAGATTAGTAGAGAGTTGTTTAGTAATAAATACATATATATTTGATAGCTATACCTGTGTGGTGTCTTTTCATTTGGTGATTCAAGAGATTGTGTGGTAAAACAAGCTGCTTTACATTCCTCCAAGACTTAGCCTGAAGGCTGCTCTCCACAGCTACCACTAGGATAGCTTTCTATAAAGGTTGTCTTAAACCTACCTACCATAAGAGTCGAATTGTACTGGTGCAAGGTGTCCACTTTAACTAGTGAACAGCATATACCAGGCCAACTTCTCACAAGAAGTGTAGAAAGGAGCAAGTGAGGTGCAGAAAGAGGCAACAGAGGTGCAAAAAGAGGCAAAAGAGGTGCAGAAACAGGCAAGAGAAGTGCACAAAGAGGCAAGAGAATTGCTGAAAGAAGCAACAGAGGTGTAGAAAGAAGCAAGAAAAGTGCAGGAAGAGGCAAGTGAGATGCAAAAACAGGCAGGAAAGGTACAGAAAGAGGGAAGACGAGTGCAGAAAGAGACAACAGGGGTGCAGAAAGAAGCAAATGAGGTGCAGAAAGAGGCAACAGACGTGCAGAAAGAGACAACAGGGGTGCAGAAAGAAGCAAGACAGATGCAGAAAGAAGCATGGAAAGTGCAGAATGAAGCAACAGGGATGCAGAAAGAGGCAACAGAGGTGCACAAAGAGGCATGAGAGTTACAGAAAGAGGCAAGTGAAGTGCAGAAGGAGGCAAGTGAACTGCAGAAAGAGGCAATAGAGGTGCAGAAAGAGGCAAGTGAGATGCAAAAACAGGCAGGAAAGGTAGAGAAAGAGGAAAGATGAGTGCAGAAAGAGACAACAGGGGCGCAGAAAGAAGCAAATGAGGTGCAGAAATATGCAACAGATGTGCATAAAGAGGGAAGAGAGGTGCAGAAAAAGCCAAGAAAAGTGCAGAAAGAGGCAAAAGAGGTACATAGAGAGACAACAGGGGTGCAGAAAGAAGCAAAACAGGTGCAGAAAGAAGCATGGAAAGTGCAGAATGAAGCAACAGGGGTGCAGAAAGAGGCAAGAGAAGTGTAGAAAGGATCAAATGAGGTGCAGAAAGAGCCAACAGAGGTGCAAAAAGCGGCAAGAGATGTGCAGAAACAGGCAAGAGAAGTGCACAAAGAGGCAAGAGAATTGCTGAAAGAAGCAACAGAGGTGTAGAAAGAAGCAAGAAAAGTGCAGAAAGAAGCAAGTGAGATACAAAAACAGGCAGGAAAGGTACAGAAAGAGGGAAGACGAGTGCAGAAAGAGACAACAGGGGTGCAGAAAGAAGCAAATGAGGTGCAGAAAGAGGCAACAGACGTGCAGAAAGAGGGAAGAGAGGCGCAGAAAAAGGCAAGAAAAGTGCAGAAAGAGGCAAAAGAGGTACATAAAGAGACAGCAGTGGTGCAGAAGGAAGCAAGACGAGTGCAGAAAGAAGATTGGAAAGTGCAGAATGAAGCAACAGGGGTGCAGAAAGAGGCAAGAGAAGTGTATAAAGGAGCAAGTGAGGTGCAGAAAGAGCCAACAGAGGTGCAAAAAGAGGCAAGAGAGGTGTATAAAGGAGCAAGTGAGGTGCAGAAAGAGGCAACAGAGGTGCAAAAAGAGGCAAGAGAGGTGCAGAAACAGGCAAGAGAAGTGCACAAAGAGGCAAGAGAATTACTGAAAGAAGCAACAGGGGTGTAGAAAGAAGCAAGAAAAGTGCAGAAAGAGGCAAGTGAGATGCAAAAACAGGCAGGAAAGGTACAGAAAGAGGGAAGACGAGTGCAGAAAGAGACAACAGGGGTGTAGAAAGAAGCAAATGAGGTGCAGAAAGAGGCAACAGACATACAGAAAGATGGAAGAGAACTGCAGAAAAAGGCAAGAAAAGTGCAGAAAGAGGCAAAAGAGGTACATAAAGTGACAACAGGGGTGCAGAAAGAGGCAAGAGAAGTGTAGAAAGGAGCAAGTGAGCTGCAGAAAGAGCCAACAGAGGTGCAAAAAGAGGCAAGAGATGTTCAGAAACAGGCAAGAGAAGTGCACAAAGAGGCAAGAGAATTGCTGAAAGAAGCGACAGAGGTGTAGAAAGAAGGAAGAAAAGTGCAGAAAGAGGCAAGTGAGATGCAAAAACAGGCAGGAAAGGTACAGAAAGAGGGAAGACGAGTGCAGAAAGAGACAACAGGGGTGCAGAAAGAAGCAAATGAGTTGCAGAAATAGTTAACAAACGTGCAGAAAGAGGGAAGAGAGGTCCAGAAAAAGTCGAGAGAAGTGCAGAAAGAGGCAACAGAGGTACATAAAGAGACAACAGGGGTGCAGAAAGAAGCAAGACAGGTGCAGAAAGAAGCATGGAAAGTGCAGAATGAAGCAACAGGGGTGCAGAAAGAGGCAAGAGAAGTGCAGAAACAGGCAAGAGAAGTGCACAAAGAGGCAAGAGAATTGCTGAAAGAAGCAACAGAGGTGTAAAAAGAAGCAAGAAAAATGCAGAAAGAGGCAAGTGAGATGCAAAAACAGGCAGGAAGAGGGAAGACGAGTGTAGGAGAGTAGGATCTGCCTCTTATGTTGCCCCCACTTTTTTTCTGATGTTTACACTGGTTTCTGGCTATAGTCAGGCTGGGACCCTGCTAATCAGGGCCCCAGCCTCTCTGTTCTCTCTAAACGATTTGGAGTGCACTCTAGGTGCACTAGTGATTGGATACTGTGGCACCTTATGAGTCCCTAGTATATGGTACCTTAGGTACCAAGGGCATAGGTACTTCACAGGCCTACCAGGGGCTGAAGCATGTATTATGCCACCCCTGGGAAGCAGACTAAATCTGACACCACAGGCCTGCTACTGCAGCCTGAGTGAGGAAGTGCTAGCACCCCTCACTGAGATATAGGTTCCCTATATCTCTCCTACACACACATATAACCCTATCAGTCACCCCTAAGGCAGGCCCTATCAATCCTGAGGGCAGGGTGCTTGGCTTCTATGTGAGGGGGTTCCTCTGCCTGAGCAGGGCCCCTCTGCAGCTCTCAGAGTCCATTCTCTGGTGCTGTTTGTGGATGCGGTTAAACCATATACTTTTAAGTGCATTATATCCTCGCGGTAAAATGCTAACTTTGGAATGGCTGCATCGAAACATGTCGTGTTTGGTGTCAAACACCTTGGAATACTACCCCCACCAGTCCTGGCGGCGGGGGTAGCATTCCACCCTTCTAGAGGGATAGACATGTACCTACTGTGGAAACGCGGTAGAATCCTGCAGAGCCCTGGCATCACAAAATGGATGCCACCAGTCACAGACACTGGGTTGCCCTCCTGCTGATGACCAACACTCGCAGTGGAGGAAGCCCAACAATAGATATCCTGTCCCAAGGGGGTGTGACCACCTCCCAGACAGGGTTTAGTGTATTGGGGCTGGGTGGGTGCACTCCTAGAGTGCTTTGAAGTCCTGCACTGGGGGAGCAGAAGGCTCCTCTGTGCATATGCCAGTTCAAACCAGCTCAGGGGCTACCTGCCCCTGCTCTGGCGCGAAACTGGACAAAGGGAAGTGGGTGTAGCCACCCACTCCCCTGACCCTCTCATAGGTGGGTCATAGAGCTAGTCCCTCCCTTCCTTACAGTATAAGTTAGGGAACCTTGCCATTGCAAAGTAGATACCCCTGGACGACGCTCTGAAGAAGAATCCCGGACCTTCAACGTTCCACTACCTTTGGAAGACTGAAGAATCTCCCTTGGAGTCAAGGAGTGACTCCCTGCTTGGCAGGCACCAAAAACTACAAACGACGGTCGCAAACTATGCCGCTCCCGCCGGAGTCCGAAGTCCCTGCAGCCCAAGAAGTGGATTTCCTGACTTCTCAAAGGCCATCGTGAGTCCCCAGTGAAGCTGAGGCCAGTGGACCCCAAGAGTAATGAGGAACCGCGACCCCTGAGTATCATGCACTATTGTTGAGTGCAACCCCTTCATAACGTTCCACAAACTTGTACTTTGGACCACGTGTGGTCCCTACTTCCAGCAAGAAACCCTCCTAAGATCAGAGGCCTACCACGTCCCGAGTGACCGTGGGCCCCTGTGAGCGAATCCTCCCGAGGCGTCTTTGCGATCCCTTGCCAGCCGGTTTGTGGTTCCCCAGAAGACTTCCTAAAGAAACCGAAGGGCTCCCCTGGTTGCTCCAGGCCTGCCCTGACTTACCCTCGCTGGGTGAGTCCTACAGACCTTGCTGGTCTGCGTCATTGCCTCTTCACACTTTCCCCAAGACTTGCTGTTACCAAAGGCTTGTTGGCTCCAATCGAGTCGTTGACACCGCAGTAAGCTGCAGACATCGTGGGACACGCTGAATCCAGCTCCTGGTTGTCGTCGACGCCTCTTGGACCTCGTGCCTGAAGAGTCAAGGCAACTGCGAACGACCTGAATCTTGCGACGACGGTGGGCATCCATCTTCCTTGCCCCGAGTCACTTCCAAGTGACTTTGAACACTGTCCCCTCTGCTTTCAGGTCTTCCATCTTCCGAATCCAGGCTTGGATTCCTCCGGACACTTCTCCTGTCGCCGCAAGCAGCAAGCCTTCACTGGCTCCCATTGAAAACGACGCCACGACCCGACACCAAAGAACACCTATGCACCCGGTTTCCCTGGGTGAGGTAACTTCAGCACTACGGTGCTCCTGTTGGTGTGGGCCCTAGAACTACTTACCCTGTAAGTGACTTGCTTGTAGCGTCCCTAGAAGTGTCCTAAAACTCTAACTTTCCAAGTGCGACAATTGCGCTGCCTCTTACAGGGTTCGCGTCTGTGTTAGACACACCGCGTCCATCTCCTTTGCAACACTATCTAAAACTGTATCCTTCGACTCGTACTGAGTCCGATCGGTGTTCGCATTGAACACACAAAGGGCCTGTAACTCTGAGATCTCCATTGCACTGACTCGCACAAGGTTCGCGTCTGTGTTAGACACAGCGCGTCCATCTCCCTTGCATATCTATCTGTGACCGCGTCCTTCGACTCGTACAAGGACCGATCGGTGTGTTCACATCGAACACACAAGGGACCTTTAACATTGATATCTCAATCACGTCTGAGTGCATAGACTCGCACAGGATTCGCACCGGTGCCAGGTCACCGCGTCCGTCCCCTGTGGGTCTCCTACAACTACCTGGGGTGGTTCTTGGGGGTCCCTCGATTCTAGATGCCCTAGACCTAGTTCTAGCAAACTAAGATTGTGATATTCGATTGTGCTAAACTTATTCTGATAATATTTGACTTGTACATATGTTCCTGACCTCTAATCTCATAAAGAGATTATTAGAGAGTGTTTATTAATAAATACATATATATTTGATATATATACCTGTGTGGTGTCTTTTCATTTGGTGATTCAAGAGATTGTGTGGTAAAACAAGCTGCTTTACATTCCTCCAAGACTTAGCCTGAAGGCTGCTCTCCACAGCTACCACTAGGATAGCTTTCTATAAAGGTTGTATTAAACCTATCTACCATAAGAGTCGAATTGTTCTGGTGCAAGGTGTCCACTTTAATTAGTGAACAGCATATACCAGGCCAACTTCTCACAACGAGTGCAGAAAGAGACAACGGGGGTGCAGAAAGAAGCAAATGAGGTGCAAAAAGAGGCAACAGACGTGCAGAAAGAGGGAAGAGAGGTGCAGAAAAAGGCAAGAAAAGTGCAGAAGAGGCAAAAGAGGTACAAATAGAGACAACAGGGGTGCAGAAATAAGCAAGACAGGTGCAGAAAGAAGCATGGAAAGTGCAGAATGAAGCAACAGGGGTGCAGAAAGAGGCAAGAGAAGTGCAGAAACAGGCAAGAGAAGTGAACAAAGAGGCACGAGAATTGCTGAAAGAAGCAACAGAGGTGTAGAAAGAAGCAAGAAATGTGCAGAAACAGGCAAGAGAAGTGCACAAAGAGGCAAGAGAATTGCTGAAAGAAGCAACAGAGATGTAGAAAGAAGCAAGAAAAGTGCAGAAAGAGGCAAGTGAGATGCAAAAACAGGCAGGGAAGGTACAGAAACAGGGAAGACGAGTGCAGAAAGAGACAACAGGGTTGCAGAAAGACGCAAATGAGGTGCAGAAAGAGGCAACGGACGTGCAGAAAGAGGGAAGAGAGGTGCAGAAAAAGGCAAGAAAAGTGCAGAAAGAGGCAAAAGAGGTATATAAAGAGACAACTGGGTTGCAGAAAGAAGCAAGTCAGGTGCTGAAAGAAGCATGGAAAGTGCAGAATGAAGCAACAGGGGTGCAGGAAGAGGCAAGAGAAGTGTAGAAAGGAGCAAGTGAGGTGGAGAAAGAGCCAACAGAGGTGCAAAAAGAGGCAAGAGAGGTGCAGAAACAGGCAAGGGAAGTGCACAAAAAGGCAAGAGAATTGCTGAAAGAAGCAACACAGGTGTAGAAAGAAGCAAGAAAAGTGCAGAAAGAGGCAAGTGAGATGCAAAAACAGGCAGGAAAGGTACAGAAAGAGGGAAGACGAGTGCAGAAAGAGACAACAAGGGTGCAGAAAGAAGCAAATGAGGTGCAGAAAGAGGCAACAGATGTGCAGAAAGAGGGAAGAGAACTGCAGAAAAAGGTAAGAAAAGTGCCGAAAGAGTCAAAAGAGATACATAAAGAGACAACAGGGGTGCAGAAAGAAGCAACACAGGTGCATAAAGAAGCATGGAAAGTGCAGAATGAAGCAACAGGGGTGCAGAAAGAGGCAAGAGAAGTGTAGAAAGAAGCATGGAAAGTGCAGAATGAAGCAACAGGGGTGCAGAAAGAGCCAACAGAGGTGCAAAAAGAGGCGAGAGAGGTGCAGAAACAGGTAAGAGAAGTGCACAAAGAGGCAAGAGAATTGCTGAAAGAAGCAACAGAGGTGTAGAAAGAAGCAATAAAAGTGCAGGAAGAGGCAATTGAGATGTAAAAACAGGCAGGAAAGGTACAGAAATAGGGAAGACGAGTGCAGAAAGAGACAACGGGGTGCAGAAAGAAGCAAGACAGGTGCAGAAAGAAGCATGGAAAGTGCAGAATGAAGCAGCAGGGATGCCGAAAGAGGCAAGTGAGGTGCACAAAGAGGCGAGAGAGTTACAGAAAGAGGCAAGTGAAGTGCAGAAGGAGGCAATAGTACTGCCGAAAGAGGCAATAGAGGTGCGGAAAGAGGCAAGTGAGATGCAAAAGCAGGCAGGAAAGGTACAGAGAGAGGGAAGACGAGTGGAGAAAGAGGCAACAGACGTGCAGAAAGAGGGAAGAGAGGTGCAGAAAAAGGCAAGAAAAGTGCAGAAAGAGGCAAAAGAGGTACATAAAGAGACAGCAGTGGTGCAGAAGGAAGGAAGACGAGTGCAGAAAGAAGATTGGAAAGTGCAGAATGAAGCAACAGGGGTGCAGAAAGAGGCAAGAGAAGTGTAGAAAGGAGCAAGTGAGGTGCAGAAAGAGCCAACAGAGGTGCAAAAAGAGGCAAGAGAGGTGCAGAAAAAGGCAAAAGATGTACATAAAGAGACAACAGGGGTGCAGAAAGAAGCAAGACAGGTTCAGAAAGAAGCATGGAAAGTGCAGAATGAAGCAACAGGGGTGCAGAAAGAGGCAAGAGAAGTACAGAAAGAAGCAAGTGAGATACAAAAACAGGCAGGAAAGGTACAGAAAGAGGGAAGACGAGTGCAGAGAGAGACAACAGGGGTGCAGAAAGAAGCAAATGAGGTGCAGAAAGAGGCAACAGACGTGCAGAAAGAGGGAAGAGAGGTGCAGAAAAAGCCAAGAAAAGTACAGAAAGAGGCAAAAGAGGTACATAAAGTGACAACAGGGGTGCAGAAAGAAGCAAGACAGGTGCAGAAAGAAGCTTGGAAAGTGCAGAATGAAGCAACAGGGGTACAGAAAGAGGCAAGAGAAGTACAGAAAGAAGCAAGTGAGATACAAAAACAGGCAGGAAAGGTACAGAAAGAGGGAAGACGAGTGCAGAAAGAGACAACAGGGGTGCAGAAAGAAGCAAATGAGGTGCAGAAAGAGGCAACAGACGTGCAGAAAGAGGGAAGAGAGGTGCAGAAAAAGCCAAGAAAAGTACAGAAAGAGGCAAAAGAGGTACATAAAGTGACAACAGGGGTGCAGAAAGAAGCAAGACAGGTGCAGAAAGAAGCTTGGAAAGTGCAGAATGAAGCAACAGGGGTACAGAAAGAGACAACAGGGGTGCAGAAAGAAGCAAATGAGGTGCAGAAAGAGGCAACAGACGTGCAGAAAGAGGGAAGAGAGGTGCAGAAAAAGCCAAGAAAAGTACAGAAAGAGGCAAAAGAGGTACATAAAGTGACAACAGGGGTGCAGAAAGAAGCAAGACAGGTGCAGAAAGAAGCTTGGAAAGTGCAGAATGAAGCAACAGGGGTGCAGAAAGAGGCAAGAGAAGTGTAGAAAGGAGCAAGTGAGGTGCAGAAAGAGCCAACAGAGGTGCAAAAAGAGGCAAGAGAGGTGCAGAAAAGGCAAAAGATGTACATAAAGAGACAACAGGGGTGCAGAAAGAAGCAAGACAGGTTCAGAAAGAAGCATGGAAAGTGCAGAATGAAGCAACAGGGGTGCAGAAAGAGGCAAGAGAAGTACAGAAAGAAGCAAGTGAGATACAAAAACAGGTAGGAAAGGTACAGAAAGAGGGAAGACGAGTGCAGAAAGAGACAACAGGGGTGCAGAAAGAAGCAAATGAGGTGCAGAAAGAGGCAACAGACGTGCAGAAAGAGGGAAGAGAGGTGCAGAAAAAGCCAAGAAAAGTACAGAAAGAGGCAAAAGAGGTACATAAAGTGACAACAGGGGTGCAGAAAGAAGCAAGACAGGTGCAGAAAGAAGCTTGGAAAGTGCAGAATGAAGCAACAGGGGTACAGAAAGAGGCAAGAGAAGTACAGAAAGAAGCAAGTGAGATACAAAAACAGGCAGGAAAGGTACAGAAAGAGGGAAGACGAGTGCAGAAAGAGACAAAAGGGGTGCAGAAAGAAGCAAATGAGGTGCAGAAAGAGGCAACAGACGTGCAGAAAGAGGGAAGAGAGGTGCAGAAAAAGGCAAGAAAAGTGCAGAAAGAGGCAAAAGATGTACATAAAGATACAACAGGGGTGCAGAAAGAAGCAAGACAGGTGCAGAAAGAAGCATGGAAAGTGCAGAATGAAGCAATGGGTGCAGAAAGAGGCAAGAGAAGTACAGAAAGAAGCAAGTGAGATACAAAAACAGGCAGGAAAGTTACAGAAAGAGGGAAGACGAGTGCAGAAAGAGACAACAGGGGTGCAGAAAGAAGCAAATGAGGTGCAGAAAGAGGCAACAGACGTGCAGAAAGAGGGAAGAGAGGTGCAGAAAAAGCCAAGAAAAGTACAGAAAGAGGCAAAAGAGGTACATAAAGTGACAACAGGGGTGCAGAAAGAAGCAAGACAGGTGCAGAAAGAAGCATGGAAAGTGCAGAATGAAGCAACAGGGATGCAGAAAGAGGCAAGAGAGGTGCACAAAGAGGCGAGAGAGTTACAGAAAGAGGCAAGTGAAGTGCAGAAGGAGGCAAGAGTACTGCAGAAAGAGGCAATAGAGGTGCAGAAAGAGGCAAGTGAGATGCAAAAGCAGGCAGGAAAGGTACAGAAAGAGGGAAGACGAGTGCAGAAAGAGACAACAGGGGTGCAGAAAGAAGCAAATGAGGTGCAGAAAGAGGCAACAGACGTGCAGAAAGACGGAAGAGAGGTGCAGAAAAAGCCAAGAAAAGTGCAGAAAGAGGCTGTAGGAGAGTAGAATCTGCCTCTTATGTTGCCCCCACTTTGTTTCTGATGTTTACACTGGTTTCTGGCTATAGTCTGGCTGGGTCCCTGCTAATCAGGGCCCCAGCCTCTCTGTCTCTCTAAATGACTTGGAGTGCACTCTAGGTGCACTAGT
>CAWUFW010030214.1:0-17637 GCA_963921515.1 Calotriton arnoldi
CCTACATACATAGTGGGCTCACATCACAGCCCATGGCCGTTTAGTTTTCTGAGTGAGTGTGATGGCAGTTTGGCTGTCACTACATGGCACAGTGCGCACATGTGACTGTGCTCCACAGTAGGGTGTACATCCAAATTTGTAATCGCAGAGGGCTCATCATACAGGCTACTGTCGCCACAATGTGGGCTCCTTGTGGGTATTGATGGAGTGGGTCTGTCTCTTGCTGTATTTGTTGCTGTGCAGCCCAGCTTAGGTCACATGAGTGTGTTGTGGAACCACTCATGTCACAATGGCTGATTGCCCACATAGAGGTGGCCAGTTCCTGGGGGACTTCTGGATGTCAATGTGTACACATATATCTGTTTTGAGTTAAACCCCACATGATGGGTGTCGTACTAGCCTGAGTACACTGAGACACACACACATGTTGTGTTCATTATGCAGTGTGGGGCTGGCTGGTTGTGTTTGTGCACCTGCACCCATGCATTGGTATGGCTTTTCTGGACATTGCCTGGAAGTCGGGTGTAGGTATTGCCTTACTGTCCCTGGGACTCCTACCTCATCATTCGGCACATTCTTCATGGTTATTATGTTCCATTGCTGCCATGGTATGGGTCTTGATCACCTGATGGCTGCAATCTACACAGGATTCCTTGGTATGTGTGTCTGTTTGTGTGCATATGTGTGTATGCATTCTGGTGGCCACTACATACATTGTGTAATTGTACATTGGAGGCATTGTCAGCCCCCATGTGCACTGCTACTCTGCACATGTCAGAGGGATGTTAGTCGATGCTGGACACTTCCACTCAACAGATCTGTGTTTGTTAGCAACACACCCACTACTTAGCCACTACATTGCTTGTGGTGTTACGACCAGGAATCTGACATGCAGATTTGCATTGGCTGTCATTTTTGGACAAGCACTCACATTTAGCATACTGAGGTGGGGTGGGGTCTTGCCCCATTGATGCAATGTTCATGATATGTATGGATTTAGGATGCCACACTCACCTTTTGGTCAGAGTAGGGTGGGAGGGATCAAGCCCCATTAGCACGATGTACCACGTTTGGTGGTGTTTTTGACACCACATCCACCTTTTGCTCACAGATGTGATGTGAGTTACAGTATGTGTTCCCTTTCAGTGTCACTGTTTCTGGGACTTCACACACAATACACAATCTTGGCATGATGGTAGGGTAAGGGGTATTTGGCCTACAAGTCGTATGGGTGGGAATGCTGGTAGTGATAGGCATCCCCCTTTGTAGGTAGAGTATGCTGGTAGTGATAGGCATCCCCCCTTGTAGGTAGAGTTTGCTGGTAGTGATGGGCATCCCCCCTTGTAGGTAGAGTATGCTGGTAGTGATGGGCATCCACCCCCATGCAGGTGGAGTATGCTGTTGGTGGTAGGCATCCCCCCTTGTAGGTAGGGTATGCTGTTGGTGATAGGCATCCACCCTTGTAGGTAGGGTATGCTGATAGTGATAGGCATCCACCCCATGTAGGTTGGGACTGCTGGTGGTGATAGGCATCCCCCTATGGGTTAAGGACTAGGTATCCACCCACTATGTGCTGGAGAATGCTGGTAGTGATAGGCATCCACCCCCATGCAGGTAGAGTATGCTGGTAGTGATAGGCATCCCCCTTGTAGGTAGAGTTTGCTGGTAATGATAGGCATCCACCCCCATGCAAGTAGAGTATGCTGGTAGTGATAGGCATCCCCCTTGTATGTAGAGTTTGCTGGTAGTGATAGGCATCCACCCCCTATGGGCTGGAGAATGCTGGTGGTGATAGGCACTCACTCCCATGCAGGTGGAGTATGCTGGTAGTGATAGGCATCCACCCCCTATGGGCTGGAGAATGCTGGTAGTGATAGGCACTCACCCCATGCAGGTGGAGTATGCTGGTAGTGATAGGCATCCCCCCTTGTATGTAGAGTTTGGTGGTAGTGATAGGCATCTACCCCCATGCAGGTAGAGTATGCTGATAGTGATAGGCATCCCCCTTGTAGGTAGAGTTTGCTGGTAGTGATAGGCATCCACCCCCATGCAGGTAGAATATGCTGGTAGTGATAGGCATCACCCCTTGTAGGTAGAGTTTGCTGGTAGTGATAGGCATCCACCCCCTATGGGCTGGAGAATGCTGGTAGTGATAGGCACTCACCCCAATGCAGGTGGAGTATGCTGGTAGTGATAGGCATCCACCCCTATGCAGGTAGAGTATGCTGGTAGTGATAGGCATCCCCCCTTGTAGGTAGAGTTTGGTGGTAGTGATAGGTATCCACCCCCTATGGGCTGGAGAATGCTGGTAGTGATAGGCACTCACCCCCATGCATGTGGAGTATGCTGGTAGTGATAGGCATCCACCCCCATGCAGGTAGAGTATGCTGGTAGTGATAGGCATCCCCCTTGTAGGTAGAGTTTGCTGGTAGTGATAGGCATCCACCCCGTATGGGCTGGAGAATGCTGGTAGTGATAGGCACTCACCCCCATGCAGGTGGAGTATGCTGGTAGTGATAGGCATCCACCCCCATGCAGGTAGAGTATGCTGGTAGTGATAGGCATCCCCCTTTTAGGTAGAGTATGCTGGTAGTGATAGGCACTCACCCCCATGCAGGTAGAGTATGCTGGTAGTGATAGGCATCCACCCCCATGCAGGTAGAGTATGCTGGTAGTGATGGGCATCCCCCCTTGTAGGTAGAATATGTGGGTAGTGATTGGCATCCACCCCCATGCAGGTGGAGTATGCTGTTGGTGGTAGGCATCCCCCCTTTTAGGTAGGGTATGCTGTTGGTGATAGGCATCCCCCCTTGTAGGTAGGGTATGCTGGTAGTGATGGGCATCCACCCCCTCTAGGCTGGACAGTGCTGATAGTGATAGGCATCCACCCCCATGTAGGTTGGGACTGCTGGTGGTGATAGGCATCCCCCCTATGGGTTAAGGACTAGGCATCCACCCCCTATATGCTGGAGAATGCTGGTAGTGATAGGCACTCACCCCCATGCAGGTGGAGTATGCTGGTAGTGATAGGCATCCACCCCCATTCAGGTAGAGTATGCTGGTAGTGATAGGCATCCCCCTTGTAGGTAGAGTTTGCTGGTAGTGATAGGCATCCACCCCATGCAGGTAGAGTATGCTGGTAGTGATAGGCATCCCCCTTGTAGGTAGAAATTGCTGGTAGTGATAGGCATCCATCCCCATGCAGGTAGAGTATGCTGGTAGTGATTGGCATCCCCCTTGTAGGTAGAGTTTGCTGGTAGTGATAGGCATCCACCCCCATGCAAGTAGAGTATGCTGGTAGTGATTTGCATCCCCCCTTGTAGGTAGAGTTTGCTGGTAGTGATAGGCATCCACCCCCTATGGGCTGGAGAATGCTGGTAGTGATAGGCACTCACCCCCATGCAGGTGGAGTATGCTGGTAGTGATAGGCATCCACCCCCATGCAGGTAGAGTATGCTGGTAGTGATAGGCATCCCCCCTTGTAGGTAGAGTTTGGTGGTAGTGATAGGCATCCACCCCCTATGGGCTGGAGAATGCTGGTAGTGATAGGCACTCACCCCTATGCAGGTGGAGTATGCTGGTAGTGATAGGCATCCACCCCCATGCAGGTAGAGTATGCTGGTAGTGATTGGCATCCCCCTTGTAGGTAGAGTTTGCTGGTAGTGATAGGCATCCACCCCCATGCAAGTAGAGTATGCTGGTAGTGATTTGCATCCCCCTTGTAGGTAGAGTTTGCTGGTAGTGATAGGCATCCACCCCCTATGGGCTGGAGAATGCTGGTAGTGATAGGCACTCACCCCCATGCAGGTGGAGTATGCTGGTAGTGATAGGCATCCCCCCCATGCAGGTAGAGTATGCTGGTAGTGATAGGCATCCCCCCTTGTAGGTAGAGTTTGGTGGTAGTGATAGGCATCCACCCCCTATGGGCTGGAGAATGCTGGTAGTGATAGGCACTCACCCCCATGCAGGTGGAGTATGCTGGTAGTGATAGGCATCCCCCTTGTATGTAGAGTATGCTGGTAGTGATAGGCACTCACCCCCATGCAGGTGGAGTATGCTGGTAGTGAAAGGCATCCACCCCCATGCAGGTGGAGTATGCTGGTAGTGATAGGCATCCACCCCCATGCAGGTAGAGTATGCTGGTAGTGATAGGCCCTCCCCCCATGCAGGTGGAATATGCTGGTAGTGATAGGCATCCACCCCCATGCAGGTAGAGTATGCTGGTAGTGATGGCATCCCCCCTTGTAGGTAGAGTATGCTGGTAGTGATGGGCATCCACCCCCATGCAGGTGGAGTATGCTGTTGGTGGTAGGCATCCCCCTTGTAGGTAGGGTATGCTGGTAGTGATGCGCATCCACCCCCTCTGGGCTGGACAGTGCTGATAGTGATAGGCATCCACCCCCATGTAGGTTGGGACTGCTGGTGGTGATAGGCATCCCCCCTATGGGTTAAGGACTAGGCATCTACCCCCTATGTGCTGGAGAATGCTGGTAGTGATAGGCACTCACCCCCATGCAGGTGGAGTATGCTGGTAGTGATTGGCATCCACCCCCTATGGGCTAAACACTGCTGGTAATGATGGGCACCCCCCCCCTATTGGTTGTGTCTGCTGGTAGTTATGGCTATCTACCCCCTATGGGTGTTGAACTTGCCGTCTGTGGGGTACGCGTCGATTCCTGTTGTTCATTCGGTCATAGACGTACAGTGCAGGGATGACATGCGCGATCGGATACATGCTTGGTTCGTCTCATACCCGCTGTTCGTGTTGTGGCGTGAATCGATGCGAAGAGACTCCTGTTCCGGATGCTGAGACGTCCCGTCAGTGGCGAACCGTTCGGTGCGTAGGAAGTGCGCATCGTACTTGCCCGACCGGAAGCTGCTGTTTAAATGCCTCCGGACGAGTCGAGTTCAGCGGTTATGGTTCCGGCTCGTACGGAAAATGTTGCTGATTTCGGAGCCTACGGCTCGGTCGGCAATCGGACACATTTGCGCATCGTACTTCCTTGCCCGGACGGATCGGCTCCGGGACCGAGTGGGTCATAAGGTAAAGCTACGGACGGCTCTCGGAGGGCTGTCCGACCTGGATCGGAATCGGCCCCTAAGTGTTATGGTCGAGCAACAACTAAAGAAACAACTGTTTTGTATACAAGGGAGCATAACCACCCTCCAAATGTTACTGAAATAGATATTAGAAATACCCTTGATGACATTAGAGAAGCTAGCACTACGTCACAAAAACCTACCAGTCAAATACTTAAAGAAATGCTGCCTAAAGTACCCAAACATGCTACTGGGCAAATGCCCTCTATTTCTTTGTTAAAAAGAACTTGCACAAAAAAAGCCACAACAACTACCACACCTACTCCAAAAACATTTGAAGAGGTGGTAATTCCCCCAGAACTATCTATAACTCATAATGAAGAACCCTTTGTTCTCTATGACAATAAATGCAAAGACAAAAGAATAATAATGTTTGCTACTGCAAACAATTTAATAAAGCTTCAACAATCAGAAACATGGATGATGGACAGGACTTTTAAAATCTGTCCCAAGCCATTCTATCTGTGAGATTGTGCATTGCATGAATGGTAAGATTGGTTGAAATATATGTTTATGTCCCTGTTTTTTAGAGCTCTTTTGTGGGGATAGAGAGAATTTATTTGCCTAGATAAACACCTTTATTAGGTTAGACATATCTGTTTGTTTATTGAAAAATACACTTGTGTTAAGTTTATATTATATTCTTGTTTGCTCCGTGATTTATTATTATTTGAAGCCCTAATAAATTTATTGTTATCATTTCTAAATAAAAACCTTTGGGTATTGTATCTTTGTTTGTTTTCTCATTGTGCTATGTATTTGGTTCTCCCCGGACCCTAATTTATTACTTATATTTATCTATTTGAGACGTTATTACGCTCCTTGAGAATCCTTTGGCAGGTAACAACACTTTCCTCCCTTGCCCTTGGGGGTGGATTTTCCCCAAGCCATTCTATCAACTATACACTATCCATGCCCTATACCAGAATACCAACATCCCCTTTATCTTCGCCTTGCTACCCAATAAACAAAATTCCACATATATGGAAGTACTAACTAAAATTAAACAAGAAACAAATAATTATTTTCCACAGAAAATAATTATAGATTTTGAGCAGGCCATGATAAGTGCAATTCTAAAATGCTACCCACACACATCAATTCAGGGATGTTACTATCATTTCAATCAGTGTCTATGGAGACACCTACAGCAATCAACACTAAGGGCCCGATTCCGATCTCGCTCGGAAAGCCCTACGACCGACTCCGTCCCGTAGAGCTTTCCGACCGACTCGTGCTCCGGGGCTCCGAGCGACAGAGTACGATGCGCTGCAGCGCTGACGGACTTGGGTCGCTCGGACCCCCATTGAAGTCAATGGGAGCCTGTTGTACGTCGCGTACATAGGCTTCCATCGTGAAAAATGTACGTCTTGGAAAAGGGTGCCCCCTGTCGCGTGTTCGCGTCAGTGCCCCCGCAACGTACATGCATGGGTGAGGGGGACCCCTGGGTCCCCCCGCTGTCCGAGTCGTAGGGCCCCGGGTGAAGGGGGGTCCGGCGCGGACCTCCGAAGTACGCTTCCCTGAGCTTTTTCGAGCCGGAGGCTCCGACTTGCACCGGATGCTCGCAACGCGCATCGTACTTGGCCGGCTGGAAACCGTACGCATTGTACAGTACGCGTTGGACAGATTTGAGTCGCTCGGGAGGCATCGCTGAAGGGTACGAGTCGGTCGTAGCGCGAGGCTTGAAGCGCATCGTACTTGCTCGCTCGTACAGCTGTACGAGTCGCACGGAAATCACGCGTACGACTCGGACTCGCTACTGACGGATGCCGCTACGCTAGGAGCCCTTCCGAGCGAGATCGGAATCGGGCCCTAAGTGTTGAATATGCGACAAAAAGTTCATTCGCATACCAAATAAAAAAGCTTATTGCACTGGTCTACGTCCCAGTTACTGACGTGGCCGAACATTACAACCTTTTAATAGAAAGTCCTTACTACCAGCAACACAAACAAAAATTAAGTCCCCTCCTAGACTATTTTGAAGATACCTGGGTGGGAAGACTCCATAGATCAGGACATAGAAGACAACCAAAATACCAAATACCATGGTGAATGTCTACCTTAGCACACTAAACCAAGAGGCAAAAACAAACAATGCTGTTGAAGGTTGGCATAATGCCTTCCAAGCATCAACAAAACGAGGTACACCTACTCTACTCAAACTCCTACTCTCCCTACAAAAAGAACAGAGCTACCAACAGCTAAGAATAGAGCAATCTGTTACATAAATTAGGCCTAAACTATCCAAACAAACTAAACAAATGTTTGAATACCTACAACAACAAGTCAGACTATACCCTACAACAAGAGGCCTAGAATACTTAGCAATAATTGCAAAAAGCCTCCTCTAAACTGTCAAAACAGTGTAAAATGTATAATACATTTCTGTTTCAAATATTAAAATGCATACTTAGGGGCCCATTATGATAACGGGGGGATCGCCACCGCCCGTATGGCGGTGGCGATCCGCCCGCCATTTCCCACCGCCCGCCTCACATTTCCCCACCGCCATATTAGTATGGCGGTGGGGACCCAGGCGGATGGAAAGACCGTCGCCGGTTTTCCGCCAGTAGGCAATCCGCCCGATTGCCTACCGGGCGGAAAAGGCCTGGAATATGGAGGTGGTGCCTTGCAGGCACCGCCATCCATATTAGGATGATGGCGGTCACATGCCTTTCCATGGCGGAGACTCCGCCATGGAAAGGCATGCGGAGAATGCCTTTGGGGGCCCATTGCAGGCCCCCTGGGGGGTGGGGGGGTGGGGGGCTGCACTTGGGGGGTACCCATGGTACCCCCCAACATTGGCATGCACAAGGTGGCAGTCACCGTGCGGTGCCTGCCATCTTGTGCATGCCAATGCACACAGTGCATTCCCAGCAATGTGGCGGGCGGTGCTGTGCGCACCGCCCGCCACAATGCTGGGAATGGAGGATGCCACTGCCATGGTGGCGGTGGCATCCTAATTGCTGGTGCGGGACCGCCGCACCACTGGCGGCCGGTCCCAGCACCGCTAGGGTGGCGGGCAGACGGAAGTCCGCCCGCCATCCTAATAGGCCCCTAAATAATTTAGGGGGTCATTACGATAGCGGGTGGATCACCACCGCCCGTATGGCGGTGGCTATCCGCCCACTATTTCCCACCGCCCGCCTCACATTTCCCCACCGCCATATTAGTATGGCGGTGAGGACCCAGGCGGACGGCAAGACCGTCCGCCGGTTTTCCGCCGGTCGACCAGTCGACCGGGCGGAAAAGGGGCTGGATATGGTGGCGGTGTCTGCTAGACACCGCCATCCATATTATCATGGGCAGCGTTGCAGGGCTTTCCATGGTGGAGACCCCGCCATAGAAAACCAGGCGGAGTTTACTTTCGGGGGCCCGTTGCGGGCCCCCAGGGTATTGGGGGGGGTGGGGGTTGCACATGGGGGTACCTATGGTACCCCCCTGCATTGGCATGGACATGGTGGCAGGCACCTCGCGGTGCCTGTCACCTTGTGCATGACAATGCACACAGTGCATTCCCAGCATTGTGGCGGGCGGTGCTGTGAGCACCGCCCGCCACAATGCTGGGAATGGAGGATGTCACCGCCACGGTGGCGGTGGCATCCTATCGCCGGTGCGGGACCGCCGCACCCCTGGCGGACGGTCCCGCATTTCGTTACGGTGGCGGGCGGACCTTGTCCGCCCGCCATCGTAATGACCCCCTTAATTTTTTCACAATACTATTTAATTTGTCTAATATATTTTTATTAATAAATAAAAATATATATAGACACATTAATTAGATATTTGAAAAAGTAAACAACAACAATAGTAAATTTCATTGCATTTCTCTACCACAATAAATAATTTAAAAAACTTACCATTTTTGTAGCTCTAGACAGAAAATTCCACATCGTGCAAAACAATCCAGGTAGATCATAATCCAAATAGAATAAAAAGTTTCCCCCCAAAAAATGAAAAAATACAACTGTTTCAAAAAGTAATCCTCGGACCATAAATCCACAATCCGTCAACCATAAAAAACCCGAAAAACTGTTTTAAAAAAACAAACGCTCCATGAAAACCCGAAAATTAAGAAAGTGTAAAATAACCATTAGTTACTAAAACTAATGTACACTTCCTTAATTAAAAAAAACGCAATCTTCCGGTAACAGCAACTTTTGTCGAACAAAAACTGTAAAAAAACACAAACATTCCCACTCACACAAATATACACATATTACACCATATAACAGTATTACAAACATTACACACACGATAATAACACATATTGTACCATACTTTACCATTTCTAAACCAGGCCTCAAAACCTAACGATACATAAATCGTCAAAACCTAACGTACACATAAAAAACGCAAAAACTCCACAAACCTAACTCTAGACACACTAACTACAACCTAACTACCTTCAAATGTAATTAAAAATGTAGTTTAAATAAATAAAATTAATCTTACCTTCCTCGACGCGAAGCAGCTCCCGGCCGCGACCTTCTCCCCTTCGAAATAACCCAAAACAACCGCGACCGGTTACAAAATGCAAGGCCCAAAACAAATATGGCAGCTTTAAACATAGAAAATAAATGCAATTTATTTAAAAAAGGTTATAACATTATGTCAAAATTAATTACATGTTTAATTAAAATACTACAATTGTTATATTATTTGTTTAAATGTATTATTAATGTTTTTGGTATTGTAGAATTATAATAATAAATATTAATAAACAAATACTATTTAATATTATAATTCCATATATTTAAATGTGACATACATGTTTTTTTATATTTGTTTATATTAAAAACTGTATACAAATTAAACAATGTAATAATTATTAATATTAATATTTCATATATTAATATTATTAATTAAAAAGTATTATTATTTATTTAAAAATTGTAGCTAAATGTATATATAAAAATTATATTATAAAATTATTAAAACTGTTATATTTGTAAAATGTTTCGAATATATGTAATATATTAAAAAACTGTTAACAATACCAAACTAAAATTAACAACTGTTATAAATAAATATATTATTTTTCAAATGTATATTAATAAATGTGAAACTACATTATCTGATATTACAAAGTTTCACAAATGTTTAAATAAAAAGTACAAATGTTATAAAATGTTTTTTCAGTAATTATTACATGTAAAAATGTACATATGTACAAACTATGGGGGTCATTACGATGACGGGCGGATCGCCACCGCCCATATGGCGGTGGCGATCCGCCCGCCATTTCACACCGCCCGCATGCCATTTACTCCCTGCCATATTACGATGGCTGGGGGGTCCGTGGCGGACGGAAAGACCGTCCGCCGCTTTTCCGCCGGTCGACTCGTCGACCGGGCGGAAAACATACATTATATGGCGGCGGTGTCTGCAAGACACCGCCGTCCATATTATGATGATGGCGGAGAGCAGCCTTTCCATGGCGGCGTTGCCGCCATGGAAAGGCATACGGTCTTCGCTGTTGGGGGCCTGTAGCGTGCCCCCAGGATGTTGGGGGGGTGGGGGGTGCACATGGCGGGTACCTATGGTACCCCCCTGCATTGGCATGGACAAGGTGGCAGGCACCGCGCAGTGCCTGTCACCTCGTGCATGTGAATGCCCAACGTGCATTCCCAACATTGCGGCGGGCGGTGCTGTGAACATCGCCCGCCACAATGTTGGGAATAGGGGATGCCACCGCCACCGTGGCGGTGGCATCCTAATACTCACGGCGGGACCACTGCTCCTACGGCGGACGGTCCCTTTCACCGTTACGGTGGTGGGCGAACTTTGTCTGCCCGCCATCGTAATGGGCCCCTATGTTATTTTTATAAAATAAATATGATTTCCTATCTCTATGTATTTGTTTATCTTACATATTGTTAATAAAAAATATATTTCTTATTCATTTCAAAATATTTTACAATAAATAAACATCAATAAAGAAATAACAATGTCTAATTTATTGTCTACCATTTTATTAATGTTACAATTAATGTTACATATTAATTTTATTTTTAATAAATATACTGTGTAAAATATTATCTTTTCATTAAGTATATATACAATGTTAATTTTCTACATGCACAACTCTCTTATGAAAATAATATTACACTACTTTAAACTATAATATTTTTTTTGTTACATATTAAAACACATTTAGCTAAATTATTATTCCCACTTCAGTTACCATAAATACAGGATAGGTGCTGGACAGTAATCTTAATTAATTTACTATTCCCACTCCAGTTAGTATTAACTCAGGGTAGGTGCTGGACACTAAACTTAAATAATTTACTAGTCCCACATAATTTACTAGTCCCACTCCAGTTAGTATTAATTAGGGGTAGTTGCTGGACACTAAACTTAATTAATTTACTATTCCCCACCCCAGTTAGTATTAATTCAGGGTAGGTGCTGGACACTAAACTTAATTAACTTAATATTCCCACTCCACTTAGGGGCCGATTCCGATTTGGGCAGGAATTCTCTCCGACCGAGCCGGATCCGGAGAGATTTCTGACCAAATCGGTCTCTAGCAGCCCGACCGAACGAGTATGATGCGTACGTATGCTATTGGACTCGATTCGGTCGGACTCCCATTGAAGTCAATGGGAGCCGGTCGTACAACGTGTACACGGGCTCCCATTGACTCAATGGGTGCGTCGCGAACAAGGGCGCCCCCTACAGCGGGTACGCGTTGGTGCGACTCGCGCTGTACATGCACGTGTAGGGGGGACCCATGGGTCCCCCCTGTGTGCGACTCGTGCGGCTACGCGTGCAGGGGGGTCTGACACGGACCCCCGAAGTCCGGCTCCGACTGCTCTTTGGAGCCGGACGGCACGAGTCGGTCAGACTGTTCGAGGCGCGCATCGTACTTGCTCGGTCGGGGAACGTCTCCATTGCGCGGTGCGAGTCGTGTCCGTGCGTGTCGGTCGGAGCGGTTCGGACCCGCGAACGAGTCGGTCGGCGATTTCATGTACGCTCGCATCGTACTCGCTCGCCCGGACGCATGCACGAATCGGTCGGAAAAGAGGCTTCCGAATCGGATCCGGTAAAGCCGAATCCGATTCGGTGCCCTACCGGCCGAGATCGGAATCGGCCCCTTAGTATTAATTCAGGGTAGGTGCTGGACACTAAACTTAATTAATTTACTATTCCAACTCCAGTTAATATTAATTGGGGGTAGGTGCTGGACACGAAACTTAAATAATTTACTATTCCCACTCCAGTTACTATTAATTCAGAGTAAGTGCTGGACACTAAAATTATTTAATTTACTATTCCAACTCCAGTTAATATTAATTAGGGGTAGGTGCTGGACACTAAACTTAATTAATTTACTATTCCCACTCCAGTTAGTATTAATTCAGGGTAGGTGCTGGACAATTAAATTATTTAATTTACTATTCCCACTCCAGTTAGTATTTCTTACGGGTAGATGCTGGACACTAAACTTAATTAATTTAATATTCCAGCTCCAGTTAATATTAATTCAGGGTAAGTGCTGGACACTAAAATTATTTAATTTGCTATTCCCACTCCAGTTAGTATTAATTAGGGGTAGGTGCTGGGCACTAAACTTAAATAATTTACTATTCCCACTCCAGTGACTATTAATTCAGAGTAAGTGCTGGACACTAAAATTATTTAATTTACTATTCCCACTCCAGTTAGTATTAATTAGGGGTAGGTGCTGGACACTAAACTTAAGTAATTTACTATTCCCACTCCAGTTAGTATTAATTAGGGGTAGTTGCTGGTCACTAAACTTAAATAATTTACTATTCCCACTCCAGTTCGTATTAATTAGGGGTAGGTGCTGGACACTAAACTTAATTAATTTACTATTCCAACTCCAGTTAATATTAATTAGGGGTAGATGCTGGGCCCTAAACTTAATTATTTTACTATTCCCACTCCAGTTAGTATTAATTCAGGGTGGGTGCTGGACAATTAAATTATTTAATTCACTATTCCCACTCCAGTTAGTATTAATTCAGGGTAGGTGCTGGACATTAAACTTAAATAATTTACTATTCCCACTCCAGTTAGTATTAAATAGGGGTAAGTACTGCACACTAAATTTTATTAATTTACTATTCCCACTCCATTTATTATTAATTACAGGTAGATGCTGGACACTAAAATTAATTATTTAACAATACCCACAGAAATTACTGTAAATTAAAAGGAGTTGCCAGACCTTTTACATCTATATTTTTGTTTTCATATTAAAATTAATATAATATGACTAACTACACTATACATAAAATTACAAATATTTGACAACACCTAGAACAAATTACTACACTATGGGGCCCATTACGATGGCGGGCGGAAGCACTACCGCCGTGCTGGCGGATGCAAAAACCACCAGTTACCGCCGGCACGCAGCAGTCCACACGCCCGCCCAATTACGATGCGAAAAGCAGGCCAAACACCGCCGGCAAGCCAGCAACACCGTCCGCCATCAAAGTGCGCCCGTACACGTAGCGGCGCAGCTCAACTGACACACACCGTCCGACGAAACACGTCCCGCCCGGCGCATAAATTACGATGCCGCAAACAAACGGCTCCCACGGCCAAGAGATACCGTACGTGAAAGAGAGGCGGTAACACGGACGCAGAGCACGGACAACGAAGAAGCGGCATCCCGGGCATGAATCCAGCACTGCAGGCCCTTCCCATGCTTCTGCTGATGCACCACCAAGGACGCAACGTACCGCGGAGACGCAGGTAGGCACACACACAACAAGTGCACGCAAACAGCGCACACAGTGCAAGGGCGGAAAAAGAGGACAACCCCCACCAGCGCGTGTACACAACACATCCACCATCGCATCCACAGATGACACACAGGCCAAATCGTAACATCGCAGAACACATGTGTACACACCACCTGGGACTAGGAACCAACCACCCCGTCACGGCCCCAAAGCGCCGATGACGCCGCCACACATGCGCACAACGCAGAGGCCAACCGCAGCACCATGCATGCGTCGCACACAGACACAGGGACACAACCAAGCAGCACACACACCAGCCCCACCCCGAACGCACATGACACGTGACAGGCCGGCCACAGACATGTCCCCAACGCCCAATTCACGGACAACACCCAACGCCACACAACCGACGCACACATGTCAGTGAAGTCACGCAACAGCAGGACACACCCCAGTGTAACAAACATGGCGAAGCACACAGCGGCGGCAACACCAACTAGGAGAAGCAGGGCCCCTTCGGGAAGAGGAACGCCAGTACCACACTGAAAAACCCATACCACCCTGCACATATGAACAAGACACATGAAACGGAACACCAAAGAGCCCGGTGACCGACAACAGGTGGCCCAAGAATTACATCCACACACAAGGCCCAACGCAGAGCGGGAAGGCAGGCTGCCGCCCACACAAGGGAGAGCAGACAGCACTGAATGACCTTCCATTCCAACACCGAAACCACAGCCCTACGACAGAAGCCGGTGAATACAGCCATTGTCCAAGAATAGACCAACACAGGCTTGCCGAGGAGACCGACCACAGGGCAGATAGCGCATATCACAGAAGCACACAACGGACGGGGAAGAAAGAAGAAAACACTCCCCATGTCGGCCACATGCAAGTTAATTGGAAGGAGTCACACAGCACTGACCTTGAACTGTCTGAGAAGCATGTGGGAAGAGGGCCCGTGTCCTCCAAACAAGCAAACAGAACACAAGTCCTGTCTCCCCACGACAACACAGAGCTCACAGCAACCCCGGAGCGTGCACATTGCAGACTGCACACACAGCCGGAGCACGCCACCTCTACGAACCGCTGCGAAATGGCAACCGCAACACACCTACCCAACTACGCCGAAGAGCTCAAGCTGTACAAAACCAACCTGTTCCATACATTGGGATGCGATCTCCTGTCCCTGCTGAACGTAAGTTACCGACTGACTTACCGCATCACATTGTTCAGCTGCGTCATGCCCGTCTTCTACTGTCGGAGGTGTCCCTACCAGCATCCCGTCGAGATATGCCTCTCCAACCCGGCATGTCTGAAGGCGGACCTGCTACCACTACTCCTCCCTCTGGACGCACACGACAGGGCCTGCTCTGCCTATGGGGGCATGGCGTATGTGGCCAACATCGCACGCGCACTGAAATGGAACCACTGTGCCTCCACACGACGGATCATCGAGAACAGCTACATCGAATGTCACCCAGCATGCCCCATCATGGTCCTCCAAGGGACAACCTACGAACAACACCTTGACAGCCACCATCCGCTTCATTGGCTGGCAAACATGGACACCACCAATGACATCGAAGCCCTGCTGGACGGCATCGCATACCTGACAACCTGTAAATACGTCGGACCACAACGCAGGTTCCCCGAGTGACCTATGAAGTCCAACCCCGCACCCATGCTCAGCTTCCGCACGGACTGGCCAGTCACCACCACAACAGCCATACCAAACGACCGGCAACTGTAACCACACCATCAACGACATCGCCATGACATCGGATATGACCGGGACATGCACACTGTTCCCCATCACATCCAGGAACACCGCATGCATCGTGGGAGGCAGTGGCATGGGCTCTGTGCATCGCACCCACATGGACGGAACTGCACGAACAACCAGGACACGACATGGATCCAGCGCACATGGACACACACACCGCTCAGTGGACATGAATAGGTCGCCTGGAGTCTGTGGGTGCTGCACCCCTCCCACCCCCGCCCCGGGAATCCCATACCAGGACCTTTGCATGGACGACAAGTGCATACAACAACAACACGACCCCAGTGACTGTGACATGTCCAGTAACCACCACAGTGCAACAACAAGTGGCACGCCGCTGCATGCACGCAAGCACATGCCCTGATGTCATCTCACATGCACGCGTGCATGAGGAACAACCGCAGCAAACCTGTCACATGGAACTGAGATGGACTGTGCCCATGATGCCGAGCGGTCTGGTAGGCTACATGTATACCGTCTGTGTCAAAGTCCGCAGCTCCGCAGCTATACGTAAATGTACATTAGCACAGCCTTGGCCAAGCAGATGTAACCCCACACCCTATCCCATTTGTAATCATGCTCAGTATATCCTCAGTATGTATTCCGCTGCCAGTAGTGTCCACTATACTGCATCACAGAGGACAGAAGACTCAATATAATGTTTGAAACCAGAACTGTCTCCGCTGACTCATTTCACAAGTACGAATGAGAGAGGATGAGAGTATGTGAAGTACACGGCAGTCGTGACATGACCATGTAGTCCACTGGTATTGGATGTCAACGCAAATGAGTAGCACTACTGTGGAAGACACACATGTGTCGTGTGAAGTCGTATGGACGCAGTGCTCAGGTGGGTGGGTGCGACGGGTAGATGCGCACATACCAAGTTGGAGCACGCCGTGTTGGGAGGGCTCATGAACAGTACACCACCGCTTCCCTGGGCATTGTGAGAGGACACCTGTCGGGGGAGTGAACACGTGTGTGCACAGCAGCCGGGCACACGTACAAAGCGGTACCAGGCGCACCTCAGCCCACCCTCTGTGGACGAGCTGGATCCTGTTGTGCGCCCGCCATGCCCCTTGACAAGGCACACACAGCCCCAGTCGACCAGGTGTAACCCCAACATAGTCAATCCGCACAGGCGATACAGGGCACGGGATGGCAGTGGAGCATGGTGTGTGAGAGGTCTCCTCGCGCTCCTCCTGGTCATATCACGCAGGCAATAGAACCTCAACGTCCAGCATGGCAAAAGTCAAATGGAAGTGTAGGGGGACGCACCACAGCACGAGCAGCACTGACGTCACGGGAGGTGGCTCGCACCATCCCATCCATTGCCCATCATACCAACCACGCCACATGCCATTGCGACTAAGTGCAAGCGCGTGCGCCACCACCCCTGAGCCCTCCCCAGAGAGGCCAAAGAGTGAATGTGTGGGCCATCAGCCACAGACGGACGCGGCATGGCCGCAAGGGCAGCCACAGCCACTGGGTGTCGCAGGTGGCGGATCCGGAAGGCGAAGACTGTGATGCATAGTCCATGCAGGCCGGGTCTCCATTTGGGGCACCACGCAGGTGGACGGCGTCCCACCACACATCATACCCTGAGACAGCCCACTCGTGCAACTGGACCCACACATACACTCCTTGCCCTCTCTGGTGCGAGCTTGCGGCTGCCTGTGCAAGCGCTAGCCTCGCAGGTGAGCATGCATATTGGGGGGCGAGGGGAGGACATGAGGGCTGGGGCGAAGATGACTGTATCACTGTCAGTTAGTACAAGGGATGACCCAGATGTGGAAAGGAAGAGACGTGTCCCGTGTGTACTGCAACTAGTCGCCAATCCAACTACCCCCCATGTCCGGAATGTAAGCCCGCACCTAGGCCCGCCCATCCGCCACATCGAACATACCACCAGCACGACAACCTTCCCATTCGAAACACTGACTGGGGGTGGCGACCAGTGAACAATCATGTGTAGCCTACCCACGCGTACATGTGGGCCCTCCATGATCATTGGGGCCTAGA
>CAWUFW010030215.1:0-17636 GCA_963921515.1 Calotriton arnoldi
AATGCAAAAGCATTGAGAGTATTAATGCATCAAGCTGCAGTTCCACTAAGTGGCTACTAGATGTCCCTCATCGAGTCAAATGCAAAAAGCATTGAAACCCTTTCATGAAGCTTTGCATTTGGCTTCGTTGAGGGACCATCTAGTGACGACGGTGGAACTGGGCAGGCTCTTTAGTAGAATTATTTTGATATTGGATACTATAATATTCACTTGCCCACTGCTAATCTCATCCCATAATGCTTTGCAGGGCCTTTGGTTGGGATTGCATTTTTGCCAATAACTGTGCTTGGGGTGGTCCTGAGAGTGATGGGACCACCACTGAATCGGCTCAAAAGATGTGCTTTTTTTGTTTTCAAAGGCATCTGTTCTTGGTTCTCTCCCTAGTGTTAGGGAGGATACCAAAATCATCACCTCTCTCACTCGCTTGTTAATTTATTGATTTCACTCACTTGTAGAAATGCTATGATGCATTTTAGCATATAAAGACAGAGATACTTATTTTACCTTAACTTGCACTGTGCAAGATGCCTTTGGCAATTATTGTACAGTGCACAGTCACAGCTTTACACAGCTGCACAATTTGCATAGCTAACGTGTAGTTCAAAATGTACTCTCACGCCAGCTACGTGAAGTGCTACTACGCAAACTACGCCCAGGGTTAGTTCTGACAAGGCATAAATGCGACAATTTGGTACACTGGAGCCCGGTGTCAAATCTATTTGGCAGTCATAGGACCGATGCAGTGGAAGAAACTGCCGCCTTGGTTTCACTGACTACCTCCTGAAATTGAGAATACTGAACAGGTAGTTTCCTTATTTTTTTTTTTTTTTTGTTTTTTTCTTCAGCTATAGCGACATGTCCAATTATTCTTTTTATTACTGTTGAATTTCCTTGTAACAAGACAATGGGTAAAACAGTGCATGGAGATGAAATCGAATTTCTCTTTGTTGCCAATTGATCACTGGATTGTGTAAACAAAGCCATGGCATTCCTCAAGATAAAACCATACTGTGGGGCTTTCTGGAATGACGTCAAATTGTAACGACTCAGAATGTTTCTGTTCTATAGCATCTGTACATAACATGTGGACCTTAGCAGTTTGCATAGTCACCGGACCCCCGCACAGCATCCTTCCGTCTACTGCTTGTACAATTTCTGGTGTTTCTTTCTTTACACAAGGTGTTTTAGTAACCTCTGCGCGGTTTCAGAATCGACAAAGTTACCTGTTGCTCCTGAATCCACCAGCACATGTAACTGGTGAACAATGGCGTTAATCTTAATTTGAACAGCTAAACAGAAAATGCGCTTTGTAGCTGATAACACAAGAATTGATTGAAGGGAAGGCAAGAGGTACCCAAGAGATCCCCTTCCAAACATCTTGGGCAGCTTAGTTTTCCGTCAAATTATTTATGGAAGCAGCTACTGTCTTTGCACTTGAATTTCTTCCTTTAGGTTTTATTGGGCATTCTTTAACAAAATGTCCCTTACGACTCACAATACAAACATTGTCCATTTTTATGACGAGTGTCTTTTTCTTCTTTAGTTAGTGATTGACGGATGGTTCCAATTTCCATAGGCTCTGTGGAGTCTGGAGGCAGCAGATTTGAACTCTAGTGCCTTTCTGGACGCCATCCAGATCTGTCTGGTCTTTTTCTATCACACTTTCTTTCAGACAGACGGTGATCCAAACGTAGGGTTAGATTTATTAAACACCATAATGACACCAGGCCCACCACTGAGCCACAGAGGCAGAGCCGTGCCCCCAGCCATAGCGTGGCTTAGCACAGGAAGACATAGGTATGCACTGCTGGTGCACCACCGAGGAGCACATGAATGGAGTGGGGCGGGCTCCTGAGACCGCATACCGCCCTAGATCTGACACCATGCATTTATGCAATCACCCAGGCATTACCCATACACTCCTGGAATTACTCATGCATTACCCACACACTCCTCCTATCACCCACACATTACCTCTGCACTCTACACAGTCAGCCTGGCATTACCCATGCACTTATCAAATCACCACGCACAACCTCGCACTACTCCAACCGCCCAGACACTACCAGTAACGGTGCCCCTGGGAGCCCCACCTAGAATTCTGGCATAATTATCCTCGTGCAGTCTCATAACAAGTGTTAGGGAGTTCTATAGGCAACCCCAAACCCTGCAATATCACCCACAGGCTGGAACGGGGAACAAGATCAAATGCTGACTTTAAGTCAACAAAGGCAGCATATAAGCTGCCTTTACCTAGCAGCTGAACTCCACCCTAGCAAAATCAGGAATGATGTTTTGGAGTGCTAGTAGTGGCAGAACCCGAATGATGTGCTTGGTCCAGCAGTGTTGTCCTCGGTTCTTCACTTTTCTTCCTCTCGTCGATGCTGCTCTCTTGCGAGACAGCGAGGATGTGATAGTTTGTAAATGTTTGAGCATCGATGATGTGCCACACACGAATATTTATTTTCCAGAGCCACGTGACAGAACATTCCCACAAATGGTGCAGTGGGTAACTTTTCGGGCATTTACTTTTTTTTCTCCTGGTGGTATTGGAGAAAAATGCCCACACAATACTTTCATACCTTTTTTCACTGGTTCCTCCAGCTCTTCTTCCTCTTCAGGTGGAATTTGCTGAGGATCGATTTGCAGCGTGCCAGCTTTAAATTAGTGACCAAAATACAAAAAAAAAGGCAAAAAAGAGTATCAGAAAAACAATAGGTGTGTCTTCCGAGCATGCTCTGGAAGAAAATAGAAAAAATGGGTGGGGTCCTTCAGAGCTCTGGGAATTAAAAGGTTCTCAACCAATGAAATTGTTTCTTTTTTAAAGCCACATGGGATTTAGTGCACCCGGTGCGACCTCCGAAAAATATATTTAGCTATTAATTTATCGTTATTCTAGTTACAAATATATATTTTTTATGATTAGTTTAAATAATCTCTTGCTGTAATATACATATTAAACTTATATATACATATAGTTTTGAAACTTTTAAGATTTGTGCAATGGATTTGCGCACCCGGCGCGAGACCCCCGGAACTACGTACATGAGATTACGCGGGGCAGAAATTTGCGCTCCGGGCGTGCAGCCCAGCGCGGACCTCGGCGCGACTTCCGAAAAATATATTTAACAATAATTTATCGTTATTCCAGTTACAAATATATAATTTTTATGATTATTTTAAACAATCTCTTGCTATAATATACATATTAAACTTATATACATATAGTTTTGAAACCTAAAGATTTGCGGCGGACGGCCAGCAGCACCCGGCGCGCGATCCCCAGAACTACGTACGTGACTGCATCGTTAGCGCCTGTACCCGTGCACCCGACGCTTACAAAACGCGCATCTTACACGACTCTCTTAGCCAATATAGCCAGCTTGGACCTCGCGCGCACCACTGAGACAGGTACACGATCGGTACGCGAATCCACTTTTTAAAAACTAAAAATGTATATTTATATTTTTAGAAAAGACAAAACATTATGTTATTATAACAATTAAAGAAATAATTAAAAGTATTTTTTGGAAGCGTTATAGTTAGTAATTAGCATTTAAAAAACCTATGAAATTCACTGAAAAAACCATAGGTTTCAGGGACGTTATAGTTAGAAAATAGCATTTAAAAAGCCTTAGAAATTCACTGAAAAAACCATAGGTTTCAGGGACGTTGAAGTTAGTTGGACATTTCACTCGTACAAAACCAGAGAAATTCCGCCGTTATAGTTAGTTCAGCTAACAGAACTCGCGCGCCCCATAATGCACTGCTGATGACGTCATATGCTGCATCACTCATGACATGGCTACAGTGACATCACTGATGACATCTCAAATGACATCACTGATGACATCACTGATAGCATCATCCACGTGATAATCTGAGGCACCTCCTCACACCTATAACCTTTAATACACACACTCCAAAAATACATACTCGAAACCATAGACACACCAATACCAGTTACTATATACACACTCACTGATTCCTAGGTCTACACACACATCCACTCGCTCATCCATACAGTCACTCATACATGTAGTCACTCATCAATACAGTCACTATCATGTGCACTCATACACCTATACAGACACTCACACACTGCCACTCACCCTTAGAGTTAGTCACTCAGCTAATCAATCATGCAAAGAATCAAACACATTCCCATTTAATCATCTACACAATTATACACACACCACCTCACTTCTTCATACAAATACTAACACATACTTACTCTGTTATACAATCACTGACACAAGCACAGAGTCATCCATACAGCCAGTCTCACAATCACTCACTCTCACATATAGTCATTTATATACTCCAACACCTCTACATATACTGCCTTTCACAAAATGTAGTTACTCACATATCTACCACTGAGACATCCATTCACTCACCAACACACCCCATACACATACTCACCCACATATACAGCCCTTCACAGATGCACTCTTGAACCCATGCACCCAGTGAATCACCCACTCACATATCTATGCACAGAGTCACCCACCCTGCAACCACCCACACAGTCACTCAGGCACCCATACAGATACTCTGACAACCAATCAATAACCCATATAGATACTCATGTAGCTACTCACCAACCCATGCAGCTGCTTACACACCAACAGACAGACAAATACAAACATTCACACAGTTTAGTCAGTAACGCTTGCATTTAGTAAGACGTCTTAATCACTCACTTATATAGTCAGTCACGCACCTACTAAATCATCCATTCAAACAGGCATACACCCACTCATTCTTCAATACTCCTTGGCCTATATATATATAAAACATATTTCAACTTTACAGAAACACTACAGTCACTGGATGATGTCATCACTGATGTCATCACTGATGTCATTTGAGATGTCATCAGTGATGTCACTGACCATGTCATGAGTGATGTAATAAATGACGTCATCAGCAGTGCATTGCGGGGTCGCAGTTATAGTTACCTCAACTGACTATAACAGCCGAATTTCTCTAGCTTTGTACAAGTGAAATGTCCAACTAACTATAACGTCCCTGAAACCTATGGTTATTCAGTGACTATATATATATGACTGTATGGTTCGGTGGGGGTATTACTTAGTGCAACAGCCGGGAATGCACGTTTCGGTAAAATAACCACATTCCTTCCTCCTAATTAATCAAATAAACGTCTCACTGAAGAACAGGGGCCAGCTTGATCGGTAAACAGCTGTTACAACGACTTTTTTACTTTGCGATACCATTACAACGCATGCATTACCACGCATGCGTTGTACATCACAAAGTCATTACTACGCATTTTTAGAACGCATGGTCATTTACCACGCATGCCTTTACAATGAATTTTGTTGTAAAGATATGTATGGTAAATGACCATGCATTCTAAAAAACATGTAGACGATCCATGTCGTTGTAAAGAAACAGAGGCTGTTCCGTTTCCTCACAACGACGTGCACCGCCCCTCAGAGATGACATGAAGCAGGAACCACGAGGAGAGAGGAACCATGAGGAGTGAGAGGTAAGGGGGATTGGGCATGGGGTGGGGGTTTCTTTTCTAGGGTTTAGGGTAGTGCAGTGGTGTTTGGGTGGTATAGGGGGTCGTGCTGGGGGTAGTGTTTTAGGGTTTAGGGTAGCGCAGTGGTGTTTGGGTAGTGTAGGGGGTCATGCTGGGGGTAGTGCTTTGGGGTTTAGGTAGTGCAGTAGTGTAGGGGGTCGTGCTGGGGAGTAGTGTCTTAGGGTTTAGGGTAGTGCAGTGGTGTATGGGTAGTGTAGTAGGGTCGTGCTGGCGGTAGTGTTTTAGGGTTTAGGGCAGTGCAGTGGTGTTTGAGTAGTGTGAGGGTCATGCTGGTGGTAGTGTTTTAGGGTTTAGGGTAGTGCAGTGGTGTTTGTGTAGTGTAGGGGGTCATGCTGGGGGTAGTGTTTTATGGTTTAGGGTAGTGCAGTGGTGTTTGGGTAGTGTAGGGGGTCATGATGGGGGTAGATTTAGGGTTTAGGGTAGTGCAGTGGTGTTTAGGTAGTGTAGGAGTCGTGCTGGGGGTAGTGTTTTAGGGTTTAGGGTAGTGCAGTGGTGTTTGTGTAGTGTAGGGGGTTGTGCTGGGGGTAGTGTTTTAGGGTTTATGTTAGTGCAGTGGTGTTTGGGTAGTGTAGGGGGTAGTGCTGGGGTAGTGTTTTAGGGGTTTAGGGCAGTGCAGTCGTGTTTGTGTAGTGAAGGGGGTCATGCTGTGGGTAGTGTTTTAGGGTTTAGGGGTAGTGCAGTCGTGTTTGTGTAGTGTGGGGGTCAGTGTTTTAGGGTATAGGGTAGTGCAGTGGTGTTTGGGTAGTGTAGGGGGTCATGCTGGGGTTAGTGTTTTAGGGTTTAGGGTAGTGCAGTGGTGTTTGGGTAGTGTAGGGGGTCGTGCTGGGGGTAGTGTTTTAGGGTTTAGGGTAGTGCAGTGGTGTTTGTGTAGTGTGGGAGGTCATGCTGGGGGTATATTTAGGGTTTAGTGTAGTACAGTGGTGTTTGGGTAGTGTAGGGAGTCGTGCTGGGGGTAGTGTTTTAGGGTTTAGGGTAGTGCAGTTATGTTTGGGTAGTGTTAGGGGTGTCGTGCTGGGGTAGTGTTTTAGGGTTTAGGGTAGTGCAGTGGTGTTTGGGTAGTGGAGGGGGTAGTGTTTTAGGGTTTAGGGTAGTGCGCCCAACCAGCCACAATATCCGTGGACAAAGGGGATCCTGACTCTTTGGAACGCTCCGTCAATTGAATAATTTGGGTCAAGGGCCCTACCACGTCCAAGACCTATCAATTCCTTTCTTGGGATCCCTCATATACTTGGAGAAAAAGTACATAGTTTCTCATCAATTTCAGGCGTGTGTGCCACCTTCCCCTTCAGTGAGGGCCTGGGGCATTCTCCCCTCATCCTATTCCTGACCTCCCTTTCAAGGGGTTGGATGGATTTTCCCCACCACATACTCTGCCACTTTGGCGTCAGGTGTCCACTCTGCCGACCTAGGATGGTAAATTTGGGTAGGCTCGAACATGTCCGAGTGGACCCCGTCCCCAACCGGGGACTGAGAGAGTGGGACTCTGGACGCCAGGGACGCCCCGAGTCCTTATCCTCATCGGAGGAGAAATCGTCCTCCGATACACCCTCTCCCTCTAAGGAAAACCCGCCGTCGGGGTCTACAATAGTGGTAACAGTGTCGCAATATTTCTCCGGGCCCCTCCTCCTCCCGGCAGGAGTGCATGTTTTAGCGTCTGCGCACTCTTGAGGAAGGTCTCCGTAAGTTTAACAAAATCCTTCCAAGTGCCCTGCGTTATGCTTAACGGCCCTTTTATTCCCCATCTGGGAGCTACTTGGACCCGCCACCACCAGATCTGGGTCACTGAACACCCCAGGGATGCTTTTCGCCGGCTTATCAACCTGATCCCTAAGAGGAGCCAGCGCCCTAGAAATAGCCAGAGAGAGGGCTTGGTCCACTGCTGGAGGGAGAAGTTGGGGGCCATTCCTCCTCCTCTTCCTGGTAGGAGGAGTAAAATGGTCTTCTGGAGAAGACATGATAGCAGAGGGTGTGAGCACAGAACAAATGCCCTTAAAATCCTTAAGACAGCCCCTCGCCGGTGCTCCAACAGCTGGGCTTTCCCTGAAGCTGTTATAAGAATAGACTGAGGCGCAATACCAATTACCACCACCAGGTGGCGCTGGTCACTAACGTGGCCGTGTGGGAAATCACCGCGTAGCGGTGTCAAAATTAGGCGAGGTTGGTCGGGAATCAAGCGGACACTAAAGGAGTGACCGGATTCCAAACGCGCGTAAAGACCAGCGGGAGCGCTCGGCGGAGCTGCCTCGCTCGGACCAGGACGCGCCTGACAGGATCTCACCGCACGCAGAGCACACAGCGGTAGAAACTGCGAGGGGAGAACGCGCTCGGGCAAGAGCCTGCTGCGCAGGGAATATGAAACAATACCAAGGCAATAATGCTAATAACGTGCACAAGAAACCGCTATACAAACAGCAACAACGTCAGATTTAGCCAAGAATGTAAGGAATGCACTTAACTGACGAGCAGTGAAGAAAGAGGAAGCGGAAGTGACGTCACAATATTATATACGATGGACTGTGATATGATTGGACTATAGTTGCCTTGGAGACTACCCCCCTAATGGTTCATTGGTTGTGTAGTCTTTTGTTTAATGATTGTTGTGTTACGTTTTTCTTTGAACTGCTATTCAAATAAAGAGTGAGGAAAGATATGCATAATCCTCGCCTCCGTCCTGCCATAGAATTAATTAAACTTTATTTGATCTGATTTAGAAACATAGATCATAAAAGTGTACATAAAAACAGTAAATCCTCTTTCCTAATACAATACAGTGAGAATTAATTAAAACCAGGAGGTAAAAGCGGGTGTTACAAAGCCCGGTTCAGAGCAACTTCAGGTTAACAGAATCGTAAAGTTCAATGTTCACAAGATCAATCTCATGTACTTCGTGCAAAATACGCAATAAGGGGTCCAAGTAAGATGTAACGCTCCAATACATGACCAGTTTGCACTATATAAAACTGCAGAAAAAATAAAAATAAAAAGTGTTTTGCACACTTCTGTCATTGGGCTATAAGTGGGCTACATCTGGGTGATATTTGTGCTACATTTGGGCTCTTTTTTTCTCTGGTGGGCCATCTTGGGAGACTTATTTGTTATGAAGTTTCCTAATTTCGTCATTTACTGCAGTCTCTTCAGTAGGAAATGCTTTCAGTTTTACTTTGATTCCATCAAGAAGGCATTCAGATGTGTCACACATTTGCCATAAATTCAGAATGTTAGCACTCTAGTTGTTCATTAGATCACTGTAGTAAAGTTACTGCTCACCAGGGAGTTAACTGGAAGTCTACTGCTGGTATTGAAAGTGATTGTTTCAGTCTGCATGTCAGAATTTTCTAATGAAATAGAAGAGGATTTGAGATCTCACTTAAAACATGCCCTAAATTTTCTTTCTGCAGCACTAACCATAATTTCTATGGCAAAATGAACTCCCTCATTTTTGTTCCTTTTTAAATTAAATGTTTTAAGTGTTACCAGTTTATTCCAATCAAGATGGCTTCAGGTGTGCCATACTTTTGTCATAAGTAAGACTGTTAGCGCTCTAGTTGTTCTTTAGAACACTCTGGGAAGCTGCAGTAGAACACAAAGGCATCAACTGACAGGCTGCTCCTGTTGAAATATAACAGGAAGATATTTGAGATCTCACTTAAAACATGTCCTAATTTTTCTTTCTACATCACATAACCATAATTTCTATGACAAAATGAACCCCTCATTTTGTTCCTTTTAAATTAAATGTTTTAATAGTTACCAGTTTATTCCAATCAAGATGGCTTCAGGCGTGCCATAATTTTGTCATAAGTAAGACTGTTAGCGGCTCTAGTTGTTCTTTAGAACACTCTGGGAAGCTGCAGTAGAACACAAAGGCATCAACTGACAGGCTGCTCCTGTTAAAATATAACAGGAAGATATTTGAGATCTCACTTAAAACATGTCCTAATTTTTCTTTCTACAGCACTAACCATAATTTCTATGACAAAATGAACCCCTCATTTTGTTCCTTTTTAAATTAAATGTTTTAAGCGTTACCAGTTTATTCCAATCAAGATGGCTTCAGGTGTGCCATAATTTTGTCATAAGTAAGACTGTTAGCGCTCTAGTTGTTCTTTAGAACACTCTGGGAAGCTGCAGTAGAACACAAAGGCATCAACTGACAGGCTGCTCCTGTTGAAATATAACAGGAAGATATTTGAGATCACACTTGAAGCATGTCTAATTTTCTTTCTACAGCACTAACCATAATTTCTATGACAAAATGAACCCCATCATTTTGTTCCTTTTTAAATTAAATGTTTTAAGTGTTACCAGTTTATTCCAATCAAGATGGCTTCAGGTGTGCCATAATTTTGTCATACGTGGAGACTGTTAGTGCTCTAGTTGTTCTTTAGAACACTCTGGGAAGCTGCAGTAGAACACAAAGGCATCAACTGACAGGCTGCTCCTGTTGAAATATAACAGGAAGATATTTGAGATCACACTTGAAACATGTCCTAATTTTTCTTTCTACAGCACTAACCATAATTTCTATGACAAAATGAACCCCATCATTTTGTTCCTTTTTAAATTAAATGTTTTAAGTGTTACCAGTTTATTCCAATCAAGATGGCTTCAGGTGTGCCATACTTTTGTCATAAGTAAGGCTGTTAGCACTCTAGTTGTTCTTTAGAACACTCTGGGAAGCTTGCAGTAGAACACAAAGGAATCAACTGACAGTCTCTGCCCTTGTTGGATGTACATGTTTTACTGAGAATGTCAGACTTCATTCTCACATGACTGAGAAAGATAATGTGAATTTACAGAAAATATGCTCTCATTTTAGCTTCTGGAGCACCTTCCAAAGCTGTATGGGACAAGCATGTGAAAATAGTTTTCTCTCAAACATGATTCATGATATCCCAGCAGAAGGTTTCACAGGGTAAAATCACCGCAGAACACACCACAATTCCTGAAATTAGTATGGTACCATCAACAAATGAATTCTAATGTAACTAAAGTCTGTTATCACCCTTTATAGTTCTCCTTTTGGTAACCCTCAAAATCTTCGATTCACTACAATGCATTTCAATGGGGTACTATCATTTATATTGGTCCCAAGATGGCTGCCAGCAATTCCAGGATGAAGTGCTGACAGCCAATCAGATCTCACGATGACATGTGTGGTTAGGCTCCGCCCAGATATATATGTGTTTTCTTTTTCAAATTTCTCTGGAACTACTGAACGGATTTACACCATGTAACCAAAAAGGCACGACTCTGAACCAGGGCTACCTTTTTGCCAAATTTGGTGTAATTCCGTTCAGCAGTTCGAGCTGTAGCTGCGACTAAAGGTTCCTATGGAAAATTGCATGGGGAAAACACGTTTTGGGACCCCCCCTTTTTTCTCAGCCCCCACTTGACGAATCACCCGAGACTTTCAGGATAGGAGCGGACTGGGAGCGCCCACGAGTTTTGAAAATTTCGAGAAGATTCATCAACCGGCGCCAAAGTTATTGGAAATAGAATGTTGTGAATTTCCATGGAAAATAGGTCCTAACTATAACTACCTACTGGCGACCGCCAGTAGGTAATATATATATATATTCATCCGAAGATCTCTTGACACAAGAGAAGAAGTGGGCACTCCAGACAAGGTAATGGTTTATTGATTCTTCGTTATATACGTGTCCATTCTGACGTATTTCGGCTGGTCCAGCCTTTTTCAAAGTTACACTGGCCTGTGGCCCAAACAGATTTTAAAAGGCAGAGCAATTCATGAAAATGTAAGAAATACCTCCGTATTCTTTAATTCTACCTTTATCTTCTCACCACAAGTTTTGGAAAACGAATTAATTATTGCACATTCAATTGCAATGTATTTTTTGGAAATTTCACATTTTTGCTGTTTTGTATTTTTCTATAACTCATTTGTAAGAACAGAATCTTCTTCTCTTATCGATATACAATTCATTGTGTATGGTACTCTGGCATGGGAATTCAGAGGTTAGTTAAGCAGCATGTGGACAGTGCCCAAATTTGATACTATCAGTCTAATTAATCAAATGATATAAAATCTTTTAGAAACCACTAGAGCAGCTTAATCATATATAGTCACACCCTCTTCTTCAAAACATTTAGACATATAAAATATTACAAATTGATAATTATGAATCAATAAATAAGAATCCTTATAAATGCATATATAAATATATACCCAAACCATCATCCACAGGCACATCCAATGCTCCATAATATAAGTAAATGTATAAATAAATAGATATCTTCAGTTTACTATATAGTTAAAGATTTCTTAGCAAAAGGTACATAAATACACATTGGATTGTGCCTAGGGGTATACATTTATCATAAATATCCATAAAATTAACAATAAATAAGTCTACGTTATAGGAGGGGAGAGTATGTACAGGGAGTAATTAAATAACGATCCTGAAACAGGTGTAAAAGTCCATCTCCTTTTTGTCTACAGGCACCTTTATGTATTTAAGTCCCACAGGAAGAAAACAAGCTGTCACCAACAGTTAACCCAGATGGACTTCCAACTCCTCATCCTTATTCAATCCAGAAAGGAATTTGCTATGAGGCTCCAGGATATATCTAGACTCTAAGAGTCTGAGATTCATCACTCTATTACCCCCTCTTATATTCGGGGTGACTCTATCTACCAGCAAAGTAGTTTAATAATCCTGGATCACTTTCATGTTGATCATAGAAATGCCTTGCCACTGAGTAGGTGAAATCATGGTTTCTAATAGCTTGTTGATGTTCCAAAATACGCTTCCTCAGTGGGAAGATATGCTGCCCACAAACATTAGAGGACAAAGGGCAAGACAGCATATAAACGCAATAATCCATGTTACAGTTATAGAACCCATTCAACCCTTCTTTTTGCCCAGCTGAGGACTGAAACACTGAAACATTTTTGACCATCCTACAGGCTTTGTAGTGATTGCATTTAAAGAATCCTTGGTGGTGGTTAACCAGGTATCTTGTTTACAATTTTTCGTGAAGTAGCTATGTGTTAGAGTATCTCCTAAAAGTCCTGCCTTTTCTATATGTGATCAGAGGTGCTAATGGCTAGATCTTTTCCTATTACTGTGTCGCCCTTCACTATCTGCCAGTGCTTTCTCATTATTTGGTATACGTTAGGGGACATAGAGTTAAAACAAGTGATACATCTGGTGTCTGCATTCTCCTTATTCGGTCTGGAATTCGGATAGAGTAAATGATTCCTGGTAATGTTTTTGGTTTCAGTTTTGCCGTATTTAGTGTTCTAAGGCAATATCCTCTCCTTCGAAACCTCCCATTCATTTTCACCAATTGTTCATCAAACTCTTGCTCCTGACTACAAATCCTTTTTGAGTCTCAGTGTTTCACCGTAAGGGATGCTTTCTTTCAAATTTTTGGGATGCTGACTTCTAAAGTGCAAGGTGCTTTTGCCCGCTGTCATTTTATGATAAACTGTGGTATTAATTTTACCGACCCTTACTTGCAATAAAATGTCTAAGAAGGTGAACTCACTGGAACTCATGTGTAGGCAAAGTGCAGATTAAACATGCTCTCATTGAGAATCTTTATATATTCTTCTGCCTTTGATTTGGGCCCATTCCATAGTAAGAATAAATCGTCTATATAATGGGTCTAAGTTGGGGGTGAAGCAGGTGGCCATGGCAGTCCCCATCTTTTGTCTGTACATGGTCCCATCATGTATGAAGATGTTATCCTTCAAACAAATGCAAATTATGTCAATGAGCATGAGATTATGTTAAAAAAGCATGCTGGTCTCTTTTTCCAAACAATATTCACATGCATGTACCCCAGATTCATGGTCAATGGAAGTATACAGGGCAGTGAAATCCAATGTAATCATGATATATGAATCTGCCCAAACAAGATTATGGATCTTGGTGAGAAAGTCCCCACTGTCCTTGCAATATGAAGAAAGTGTTTTTACAAAGGGAAAAAGGAAGGAGTAGATACATATGAGGTATTTTCTAGGGAAACTCTCATTAGAAGCAACAATCGGTCTTCCTGGGGGGTTATTCAATATTTTGTGCACCTTCGGCAACAAATGAAATGAGGAATTCTAGGATGCCAGATCTCCGAAATTTAAATTCATCTTGTTCTAAAATGGTTTCATCGTTCAATTCCTAAGCTGTGACTGAAAGTTGTTCACGCAAGCCTTATATTCATCCATTGTAATAACCTCACTAACAATCAACATCCCCAGTTGTCTCATGGCTTCCTGGTTGTACATGGCCGAATCCATAATTATGACTTTCCCTCCTTTGTCACTATTTTTAATAACAATAGAGTGTGTCATCCTTAATGGATTGTAATTCCTTCTAAGTTCGGTTTGAGATTATCAGTACACATCCCACCACTCTTTCTCAGCCTCACCAGGTCTTTGATCACCATTTCATGAAAGACATCCAGATTGTCATGGGCAGTCAGGGGAATGAAACGTGACTTGGATTTAAAACCACTCCCACTGGCTGATCTAATATCAATCTTTAGATTTTCCAGAAGGTATTCCATCTCAATATGGGGATCTCCTCCCTCACTTTCTCGATACAAGGTTTCCAGGGCAAGGAGTCCCTTTGGTTCCCCCGATCTGTAAATCACAAGATGGTAAATTTTCAGCAATAATACATGATTGCCTTTTGGATTTGTGTATTTTGGCTCAATTTTAATTTTCTAGGGAACAGAAAAAGGTCAATCCTGACCTGTGCATAATCAAATCCTGAAGTGAGACAAAATGAAAGTCCTAATTCTATATATATATATATTCTGCTTTTTTTATAAAGTGCAAATTCGGACCAAGGTCAGTATATGTATCGAGTTTCTGCTAGATTAACATTGTAGCAAGCGGAAAAAACATCACTGCTCCTTCCAGATGCGTGAAATACAGAAGAGAGTGTTCTTGAATTCTGTCCTTAGAAAGGAGCTGCTCTGTGATAGTAGCAGTCTGTTTTGATGTCAGTAGTGAGACTTGGCGATCTGTGTAGTGAAATAATATGACGTTTGATGCCAGAATGGGTGTTATGTGATGGCCTCAAAAGAAATTTAATGTAAAAAGTGTAGAAAATGGTTCAACAACACTTTTCAAAAACTAAATTGGGATAAATGGAACACCATAAAGACAAAACAATTTTTGCAGGAGCGGAAGCAGACTGAATAGGTCACGTCTCTTCTTATCGTAACGATCTCTTGAGGGCGGCATTGGCAAAATTACTGTTTATCCTGCGTCTCCAACCGTCTGGTGGAGCACGTTTGAGATAACATCATTTCCTCAGACCACAACCTCCTGGTGTAGGTCTACCAGCTCCTCGAAATCAGAATCAATTCAAGATCCCAATCCACCGACTCAATAGGATCCCGGGCATTTATTCCTTGCGGCTGTCAACATGCTTCCCTACCCCCAGTCCTGATGAAGACCAGCCTCTGACGCATATTAAGCTGCGCTCCCGCCCAGGGTCGAATCGTCGGCGTTGCAGTCGCACTAGTCCATGCAGCTTCCCTGACCCCATTATAAAGTCACACTTGGTCGTGGGTTCATGGTTGTAGGAATGGACAGTTCAACATAACTGTTTTTGTATTGTCGTATATGTTACCCATTTGTATAGTATATGTATAGTTACTTTTTCACCTATCACCACAAGTCACCTTTACTGCACTTCAATCACTTCATCTTGCTTGTATTGTATTGCCTTATTGACAGCCATATGCATTGATATGTATACATAATATTCATACAATACAATCGTCATTTTTTGACCAAAATTGTTTTGTGTTTATGGTGTGTTTATGGTGTGTTCCATTTATCCCAATTTAGTTTTTGAAAAGTGTTGTTGAACCATTTTCTCACATTTTTTTACATTAAGTTTGTAATGTTTGCTATTGAAAATTAAAAATTCAGGATGTATTACACACATTGAACAAAGGAATTGTCACTCTCCCGACAGAACCACTTCTTTACATATCATACATACCCAAGTTCTGGAGGGACATGGGGTTACCCCATTATTGCTAATGGCCTCAAAGAGAAAGGCAGTGACATTCTATAAAGAATTCTAAAGCGGTAAACAATAATGTTGTGAGATGCTGCATCAGTGAGACTATGTGGGGCCGGGATCACGACAGTTGGTCAGAAAGCCTCCAGACCGATAGTCGGAATATTTCCGACTGCGGTGGGAGGCTTTCTGACCGACGACGGCTTGCCAGTCGATTTGCGGTCCGCCTGCCCAACTATGATGTCTGCAGCTCGGAATGTAAACCCACCGGTCATTCCAATGCCTTTCTGGAAGCGCTCTCAGAGTCTTCCAGCCAGTCGGAACCGCACCGTAATCTCCTATGGATAGCGTTTCTGCCATTGGGATTACGATGAAATCGGCTTTCCACAGCCTTTCGTGGCGGCCTTCCGACATGGAAAAGCTGTTGAATAGCAACTTTGCGGAGCCCCTCCGCGGTCTGCAGTTGGTGGCCGAGGGGGGCACGAGAGCGTCCCCTGCAAGAACCATGGGGTGCCTACCGCAGGGTGCAGGGTTTTAGACACACAGCCTTTTCTTCGCAGGTTGCCAGTATTATGGCGGATTTATGTCTAAGCCGCACAAGCTCCCATAGAGAACAGCGGTAATCCAACCGAACAGTGTTCGAGTCGCCATCGTAATCAGGTGGTGTGAGAACCACCGACCAGAGGTCGGTCGGTCCCGAGGCGGTGTCGGTGGGAGTTCGTAATAGGCGCCCTAGGGTGTTCTGTGAGACCTTCTGGAAGCGGTCAGATGTCCCAGCCCGGTAGTGTGCCTTCTCAGTAATCTCGCTTGTGACCTTTTATGAAGAGCATAGGGGAGGTAATGAGAGTGTGTACAATTAGTACTTGGCACTGCTAGGTTTTCTGCATTTATTTGTTAAATATTTCAATGGAGGATTGTGGACAGTGTCTTTCGTAGTTCATTCAATAAGGTGCCTGAAGAACCGCTAAATTGTGATGAATTCAAATATGTTTGACAGCAGGGGAGTGTATAGGGGCGTCATTAGTTACTCCAATGTTCAAATGCATAATTTCATATTCCTTACATCTGAGCACGTGGCATACTAAGGAGAGAAACAGGTTAGCCACCCTCATGCACTTGTCAGGTTACGGCATCATGCTGCGTGGCATTCTGTCTCACTGCCAGCTCAGCTTTGTCTCACTGTCTGTTGTTAACATAAATGTGGGTCGTTTTGAAGTCCTCTTGTCTCCTCTATGGGTTGTCGGAAGTCAAGTCCGTTGTTTGTTGAGTAGACAGTGTTTCCCCTTTCATAACACAGTTATATGCAGACAGGGATTGAACCTTGGTCAGTCTGCCGCTTCCCCACCAGACGAGTCAGTACGGTCGTTAAACATCATCTTTGCAGCTAGGGTTGGATCGTTAAGTCAACCCGCCTCCAGTATCCACATGTCGTGGACTATGTTACTCATTTGGCTTAACGTGTTGTTATTTTCCCATACACAAAATGAATTGGTAGGTCGTCTTTCGCGGTACAAGGGAAGGAGTGTTTAAACACATTTCAGTAGTTGCAACTTTAAACAGGATGGGAGCTGAACAGAGGTGAGATTTATTGCAGGAATTAAGAAATGCTACAGCTGATGTCTTGATACCAAGGTTGCTTGAGTAGATCAAACCACAATAAATCCCTGCACTAAAATAAGCACATCTTCTGTAAGCTAGTGTCACATTCGAGTATGCTCAGATGTCACACAAAAAAATCGTTATGAAAGTTAAAAACACAAAAGTAAAACTCCTTCCTGCCATGATTTTCTAAGCCACACATTTTGATCATTTGGTTAAAACAAAGAATGCTTAGGAATGAAGGCCTAGCGCAAGAATATTAGGATTATTTATTCTCCAGTAGTGTTGTAAAGGCGAAGCAAACTTGAAGGCATAGTCATTGCCAACTTGATAGGAGAGGCATGGTTTGGTAGCTTTGATACTAACATCGCTTTCTTGTAGCGTATAGTGGTAGTAAGGTTTTGATTTCACACTGAAATGTAGGGAGACTGATCCACCTCGTTGTCGAACTGTGA
>CAWUFW010030216.1:0-17634 GCA_963921515.1 Calotriton arnoldi
CTTCTTCTTCTTCTTCACTGACATTCTAAGGATGCAACGAGAATGCTGACCGTCTTCTATACGTGCTGAGAGGAGAAGGTGAGAGCTCACTCAAAGCAGGTGGTAGCCCCCCGAGTTTTTCATATGGCACACCTAAATCAGGGGCCCTAGCGCATAACACAAGTCACGTGCAAGACTACACAGTAGTGTCATGTGACAATGGCAGTTTATTGTCTTTTTTTGGTTCAGACACATTCACAGAGCCCGGCTCAATGTTAAAGTCAAATAAACCTCGCACAGCAGAATTCAATTAGTAAGGAGACAGGAGCCTCAAAAGCACCAGTCCAGTGTGAGGGTTATCAGAGTGTGGGACAGCAGCCACACTGCATGCATCGGTTTAAAAAGAAAACGTTTGTAACCTTGAACCATGGAGCTGGTGCAGTGAGACAGACATGAGCTTGTAATGAGATTTCTGAAGGCATTGAACGAAATGACACAAAATGTACAAAACGTAGCTACTCCATCCACAGTAAGATATCCATAATTGCAGTACCCTATATAAACTCGTGGCGCAATGGTAGCGCGTCTGACTTCTCATCAGAAGGTTGCGTGTTCAAAGGACGTCGGGGGCAAGTTATCTTTTGCAATTAAGACCATAATCTATGGTAGCGTTGGCTATTTTAATAGAACAGTTGTAATTTGTAATGTATATTGTTCACATTCTGAAGAGTGTTGTTGAAATTGAGTTCATGACTTGCTTGTAGAACAACTGAGTTTCACTGGGAGCATAGAGATGGGGGGGTGGTTGCCTTTTGAAGCATACTACATGCACACCATATTTTAGAATGGTGGTTTTATAACTGGCCCCGATTAAGGCGACCCAGAAGAACCATATCACCTCTCTGTAAGTTACAAATCCCCTGTTCTTTGAAAACCTCAGTTACCCCAGCTGCTTTTCCCCATCGTGTGTCACAGATATCAGTTAGTGTCACCTTGAAGTCACCTTGCTACCCCTTGCACTTTGGTGATTGGCACCCATGTTGTGTGCTTTACTAGTTAGTCTTTTCAGTGTTTAGATTTCTGTGGTGGCATGGGGTGAACTGGCGCAGCCTTCAGCTGGCAATGACTCACTCTGAACTCGCCCAACAAAATAAGGGTGCAATATCATAGCTCGTGTTTTAAAGGCGCCAAACAGACGAGAGTCAATGCGATTATCATTTGATAACTAAGCTAATTAAGTTAAAGCCTCAAAATAGTTGTTGCAATCAAGGATAAGTGTATTTAATTAGGATAACCTTGGCAGTGAAATGTAGGCATTTTTTGTAAGATTAGCTTCTTATCGTCACCCATCCTCAAGCTCCAGATCTAGCTTTCCAGCTACGCTTACCAGCTTTTGCTCCTACTTAAAAACCGTGATGCAGCCAATGTCCCTGTGCATGAGCATCACTCACACTGCTGTGCACCTGATACCCAAAGGTGCTCAAGGTGGCCATTTGGTACCGCCACAGCCAGCCAGGTGATTGAAAGCTGAGATTCAGAAGGCAGCCCCCGGCACCAACATTAGACACCACCAATTGGCTGCTGCCAACACCTGCCTCTACTACCTGGCCCATGTTCCCTCTATATCCAAGTACTCATGCCCAACACCATCTCTAGCTTCATAATTAATTTGACAGGTAAACTCATACAATAGTGTCTGTAAAAAGTGAGTGGCCAACTGCACCGCAATAATAGCCCTATTTTCATAGCCAATAGGATTTCAGGGGACCCATTTTCCTTGATTGATTTAGGGCAACTGGCACCCTAGCTATACCACATTCTCTGGACAAGAGGGAGAGAAGGGAGAAAACCGGAGGAAATGGCAGAAAAATTGTGAGAAAGGGAGGAAGCAGAGATGGAAAGGTAACAGGGATGTCATAGTTAGGAAATAGCATTAAAAAACTTTCGAAATTCACTGAAAAAACCAAAGGTTTCATGGACGTTATAGTTAGGAAATAGAACATTAGAAAACCTTAGAAATTCACTGAAAAAAACAAAGGTTACAGGGACGTTATAGTTAGGAAATAGAATTAAAAAAACCTTAGACATTCACTGAAATAACCAAAGGTTTCAGGGAACGCTATAGTTAGGCTCAGATTTCACTCGCACAAAACCATAGAAATTCAGCAGTTATAGTTCCCTGAGCTAACTATAACTTACACCCTTGCAATGCACTGCTTATGACCTCAAATAATACATCACTCATGACATGGTCATTGACATCACTGATGCCATAATCCAGTGGTTGTGAGTGTTTCCTAAAGTGTTAAACATATATTCTAGGGTACCTCAAAAGTTAAATTAGTTTAGTTTGTGTACTACTAATGAGTGATTCGTTGGTCAGGCCCTATGGCCAACCCCCTGCAGGCACCTAAATCCACTCCACGCACTGCCCTTGCGCTGAGGTGGTTCGGTTGCAGGGCCTGCTGCCAACCTCTTGCAGGCACCCATGCCTCGCACAGCTCTTGGCTGCGCCCTGCAGGGGGGGCGACCACAGGGTCTGGCCTGTGGGGCAGGTACTGTGGCCCACCCCTCATATATAGGCAACCTGGAAGGGGGGCATGCAGCACCCTTCCCTGGGCCTATTTGGCCTCCAGGGACTGTGTGCACTGTTGGGGACTGCAGGGCGAGACTCATTGCCCCTGCGGTATACCTGCCGGCACCCTGCTCCAGTGAGAGCCGGCATTGTTCCAACATGCAAGGAGCAGCAAAAAATGCTGCTCCCTGCATGCAGGAGCAATTCTTTCATCTGTTTTCCTGCCTAAAACAGATTAAAAGTTCGCTCCTAGCGGTCGGAATCAGTTTTATTGCTTCCGCCCGCTCAGAGTAGACTTACTGTTTGCTCTCACTTGGCGGGAGCTGTCAAAGCTCCCGCCAAGCGAATGCAAACAACTATGTCCCGGAGGTGGGCACCTCTGGACATAGGGAGCCGGCCCTGGGGTATAGCACTCCCCATGGCCATTAATTGCTCCAGGAGGGGGGCTGTGTGCCCCCCCCCCTTGTTTTTTCTGGGCCTTCCTTGGGGAGGTGGTGGTCACCAGAGCTGAAAATGGCCCAGGAAGGGTGTTGTGCAAAACCCCGCCCCATTAAATTTTCAGCCTAGCACCGGGGAGGTGTTGGTCCACGGGGCCAAAAATGGCCTGTGAGTGGGGCCGCGTGGACCCCCTCCCCCTATTCCTAAATTGGCCTGGGCCCGGGGAGGTGGTGGTCTCCGGGGCTGTAAAGGGCCCTGGAGGGGCGTTCATGCAGCCTTCCTCTCTTGCGATAGTTTGGCCTTGCCCCGAGAGGTGGCAGTCGCCGGACCTATTAACAGCCAGGGGAGTGGGGCTGCGCGGCCTGCCTCCTCTTCATTTAACATTGCGTGGCCCCGAAAAGGTGGCGGTCCCCGGGGCCGATATCAGTCATGAGGAGGGGGGCCGCATGCGCCCCCTCCTCAAAATTACTAATCAAATTTGCCCCCGGGATCTGACCCACCTGGGGGTTCATCTATAAGCAAGTGTGGAAGACCGTTTTTTTCCCCTCGAGGTCCACGAATCCGCCTTGATTTTCGTGGGAAGTTTTATTATGAAAAATGTTTTTCGGCCCTGGTGGGGTCCCTGAGGGACCCCACTACCAGGCCTAGGGGGTCAGGGTATTCCTACCCTGTCCCATTCTCTTTTTTAAAACTTTTTGGGGGATTTGGCTGAGTCCCAAAATAGCTGCCAACACTTCCTGGTTGAAGTTTTGACATTCAGCATGAGATCTTTCGGATCCATGAGGGATTTGCATCCCTAGATAACTATATTTCTTTTTTCTTTGGTAACTTTAAAATACTGAATGGAGTTACACCAAATCACAAAAGAGATCCTTCTGGACCAAGACCTTACTTTCTGCCAAATGGGTGTAATTTCGTTCAGTGGTTTGGGCTGTAGTCGTGTCTAAAATCTCTATGGGATTTAACATCGGGGACGCACTTTTTTTTACCTCCCTTTTTTCTTGGTCCCCACTGGACAAAACACTAAGCATGGGCGGTATAGACCGCTCTGCTGGTGGAGTTTTGCCACTCCAGCGCTCCGCTTTGAGAGCGGAGATCAGCCAACTCTGCCTACCGTCAGCAGAGCGGAGTTTTACCGGCTTCACTCCGAAAGTGGAGTTGAAAAAAGTTATAGGGGAAAAGGCTCACAACTTGCAAAGAGTCTCAACTGGAAATAAAACATTCTACACAACCACAGAGACAGACAGATGTACCCACCTACCCGACCTCCCACAACCACAACACACTTTTTCTAGGAAGCTTACCGTTTGTATATGTGTTTTCTCAGTTCCCCTATGCTGTCGTTCAGGCTGGAGCGGCCGCCCTCTTGAAACGTTTCTGTCAGCATATATTGAGTAGACATTTAAGTCACGGGGATGTTTCACACAGAAATCCCCTGAGTGTATCACACAGGACACGCTGCTCCAAGACTCCGGGTTACTGGCTTTAATAAGGAAGTGAACCTAGCATGCCTCACTTGGGCCTTATTTTTTTTTTTTTAAGGCGCACCGGGCAGAAGTGAGGACATCACAGGGCACCGGAAATGGAGCAGGAAACAGTGTGCCTCACGTCATCCTGTGCAGAGCAGGAGGGATTGCCCGGAGCCCTAAGGTGCCACTGCCAACAAAGGGAGCCGACTGGCCCGAGATCACAAAGAGAGTCGCAGTCAGTAGCAACGCAGAAGGCTGCGGGGTGAGTGTAGGGCAGAGCGGAACTCCACCGAATTCCACTGAGTTTTTGTGCAACTACGCGGAATTCCCCGTAGTCCAACTCTGTGAACTCTGCCTACCCTTACAAAACACCCTCAAACTTTCCCTGCACAACAAGATGCAGAAGGGTACTTTTTCTGGAAAATTTTGTGAAGATTTTTCAAGCGACACCAAAATTATAAGCAATCCCCCCTAACCCAGCCCATTTTAGCCCTGGGGCCCGCCACTTGCTGTTGGGTGTCCGGGCCCCACCCAGGGCATCCAGTGTGCACTGTTGGGGACCACAGCAGGAGCCGCAATGCCCCCATAGTCCCTGCTGACTCCTTGCCCCCAGCGAGAGCCAGCATTGTCCTGCAACTAGAGAGCAACACAACAGCGTCAACATGTCAGCTATTTTTGGAATAGGATACTTATCCACCACCACACATTCATTCAATTCTCTAACGTTTACGCAGAGCCTCAGTGCACCACTACTCTTCCTAGCTGCAACCACTGGGGCTAACCACCCTGTCCCCTCCACTTCTTCAATCACACTATCCTTCTCCAACTTGGCCAACTCTTTTTCCAAATTCGCTGTTACTGACAACGGTACATTTTGCGCCTTTCCGCACACAGGTTGTTCATCTTTCTTCATCTTAATCCTATGCACATACCCTTTCAAGCATCGCAGTTCTTTTCTAAATACAGTTGGAAACTCTTTCATATTGTCCAGCCTGAACTTCTCACAGGCTAATTCATCTCCCACCAACTGAATCTGAAGACCCAAATCTTTTAAAAACATGTGAGGATCACTTTTTGGAGCAAGCATTACTCCTAAGTCCTTCTGATGGAGCCAACTGAGAATGCTGTTCTCTCCCCCCTACCGTGAGAACACGTATATCTTACCCGACACATAGCTTTCTCTGTACTCAACCAATCCCCCAAAAAAGCCTTCCAATTTTTTCGGTTCCCCTCCATAAGCATGTGGCTTAATGTCTGGTTTCTGTAGTTTGACTCTCCTTTGTAGTTTTTGAATAAAGTTATTTTTGCACCTGAATCAAAAAATACCCTTGTGGTTTCCCCTTCTACTTCAATTTCATCCATAGGACTCTTTTTTTCCATCTTCCACTTGTAACTCAATTTGAAATATTCAAGCTCTTCATCACTTTCTTCCTGCTTCACATCAATTCATTTGATATTTCCCTCAACCCTCTTGCACTTGCATTCGCTCTGAAAGCGACCCCTTTTACCACAATTCCTATGCACTGCCTTTATCGCTGGGCATTCTTTATGAAAAGTCAAGTGACATTTGCTCCCACATGTAAAACATTTCTTTTCTACCACGGGTTTTTACGCTTGCACATTGTACTTTTCAACAACTTGTTTTCTGTCTTGTGCATTATATTATTTCTTTACCACATTTACTTCTTGCCCCCAATCTTTCTTGATAACATACACACATTTCATAGAATGCTCGATTCTCTTAGCTAACACTAGCTCCTCCTCCAGTGCGGGATCATTCTTTAACCACAGTTCATCCCTCACCTTGTCTATATTACAGCCAAGCATGAACTGGTCTTTTATTTTTTTTCAGCAGTTCCTAAGAATTTGCAAGTAGGCGCTAGCTTCCTTAAATCTGTGACGTTGTCTTCCACAGATTCCCCTCTTCTTTGTCCCCTTCGACCAAAGTGGTACCTCTCCAATATGGTGCTGACCTTAGGTAAAAAATGGGTGTGCAGGTTTTTAATACACAAACGTACTCATTCAAACTCACAGCGTCATTATCAGCAACCTCAGGGATATGATCGAACAACTCTTGCCCTTCAGGCCCCAAACAATGCAGTAATACATTTGTTTTACACTGCTACCTAAATGAGGTACCACATACTCTTGCATACCTTTCAAACAACTTTTTCCACCTACTCAATTTAATACTAGGTTCTCCAGGTGAGGACAAGAGGAAGGGAGGAACTGTAACGTTCTGCATCTTAGCTTAAGTATCACAACAACAGGATATAAACTTAACACAACATGCACAGTTCAGCTGTGTAACAATCACCGGATATAGACTTAACACAGTGTACAGAGTTCACTTGTGTAAAGGTGTGCCCATCACCGTGTACTCCAACAGACACCAACTTTCAAGGTGTGCCTATCACCGTGATTAACTGCAAAGAAATTCACCTGTTTCCTGTTGGGCAGTTTAGGTGTGCCTATCACTGTAGTCCTCCACAACCATATGCTCATTTAATCCTCTCCTAAAGAAGAAAAGGAAAACAGAATCTTCAGTGGTGTGCCTATCACCGGGGTTGTTTTTGAAGGCACAACAAATGCATAAGAAAGCCTACAGTCTTCAGTGGTGTGCCTATCACCGGAGTCCTTTTTGTATGTTTCTAAACCTGGTATTTCTCAATGCTCCAATATGGGCTAAACAACGTTGCGTCTGTTTCTAGACAGTTCTGCTTGTTTTTCAGAGAGCATCACCCGAAGGAAGAACGCTTGAGAGAGCGCATGAACTACAAACAGTGAGGCAGCACGAGGGAGAACCGTGAGGCAGCGCCCACTGCACAACTCACAGAAGAACAGAGAAGGGCGAATCAAGCACCCGCCAAGCCAGGCACGAGATTAGATTAGATTAGATTAAAATACTTGTAGAGCGCATGGCTGCCTCGGCAATGAGGCGTCCCAGCGCTGAAGCAAGACGGAGTGGGGAGCAAACGAGGAGTTAAAGTTGAGAGAAAAGCCAGGTCTTCACAAGCCGTCTGAAGGCCTGGTGATCAGAATTGCTGCGGATGTGTAGAGGGAGAGAATACCATAAGGCGGGAGCCAGTTGCCTGAAAGAGCGCCCGCCAGATCTGGTCCTTCGTATGCGTGGAATTCGTGCGAGGATCTGGTTTGCCGAGCGCAGCGCTCGTGGTGGAGAATAGAGGGCGCACAAGTCACTCAGAATATCTGGGCCGATGCCTGTTAGAATCTTGTGCATGGTACAGAGCGCCTTAAAACGCACTTGATGTTCAAGGGGCAGCCAGTGCAGGCGATGGAGGAGGTTGGAAACATGGCTGTACTTGGGGAGGGCGAAAATGGCGCGTCCTGCAGCGTTCTGGACCCGCTGTAGTTGGTTCAGCACGGACTTATTGGAGCCCAGGAGGAGCACGTTGCAGTAGTCCAATCGGGCCAGTATAGAGGCTTGAATAATCAGCTGACGCGTTTGGGCGTCAAATAGACCAAGTATCGGTTTAAGGCCACACAGTAGCCCAAAACGAGAGGGACTGCGTGAGAGGAACCATTCACAGCAATAGCACAAACAGTTACACGAGCAGCTGAGCGAGGTGGGCACTCACTGATCTCTAAAATAACGCCTGAATATATGCTTTCCAATTCTCTGCTCCCACAGCTCTAGTTATCCCCCTCTTTTCTCATTTAGTGCTTGCGTTCTTTGCCAAGCTCAGGCCCGTAACACAGTTTTCTCTCCTGCTCCTCACCTCGATGTTAGGATGCCCCTAAAATCGCTGCTTCACCTAAAATATGCATTGTTTTACCTGATCACCAGTGTAAAATGTTGGGGTTCACCATTTAAGGGTAGTCTGCAAACGCAATGAGAGTTACTCCAAGTTCATTCTTAGATACAGCTTTCAAGAACCATCCCAGCCACCGCCCTCAGGCTGCTTCTCCTCTACATTTCAAAACATCACATTCTCTTTTTAGAACAGCCTTGGGTGGTGTCACTTCTATGACACATCCACATTCCATATTAGAAAATAACACAAAAGTCTTTAAGCATAGGATTAGCGCAGTGCCATCTATGCCGAGATAAAAAATTACAAAATCCTTTTACCACTCCAGGCACAGTATTACAGCTATGGATTGGTAAAATACCAACCAAGCCAACCTGGAACGAATAAAAGCAACCCCGGACAGATGTTTCGCTGTGGCTATGAGAGGTATAGCTTTGTCCAGACATAAGGAAGCATCCAGTATAAGTCAAAAGAAAACCCTTTCAGGCTTAGCATACAGCATTAATTATGCAAAAAACTAGCAAGGAACTCTGGGTAGTTCCAGGTTTAGGTGGAGAGCAGCTCCTATATAGAGCACCATACAAAGTCAGTGACACTCTGAATCTGCACACTTTAAATGTGTGTTTTTCTAGAAAGGTTTCTAGGCATAGGATTAGCACAGTCCATCCTCAAGCTAGAAAGTGCCAAAGTCTTTTTCCATTTTTACAGCACAGCTTTTGTCATTTTTCAGCTTGGAGCGGATGGCACTGCCCTAATCCTTAGCTGAAAGACTATACTGTAACAAGCATTGGCATAGCCAATAGGTCTCGCCTTTGGGACCTTATAAGTGTTTAGCTGTGCAACATTTGATGTTGTTGACGAAAGGATATTGTGCTGCAGAAGTAAATACTTATAAGGTCATAAAGGGGAGATATATTGGATATGGTAATGATTGTTTTTTAAGGACAAGAAGTGATTTTAGGCTGCGGCTGCCACTTAGTGTACCGTGATTATACGTGAGACGTTGTAGCTATATTTGAGAAAGGTAGCGAGAGGTAGAGAGGTGTATAGAGGTAGCGAGAGGTAGAGAGGTGTATAGAGGTAGAGAGAGAGCTAGACAGATGTAGAGATGTAGAGAGGTGGACAGAGGTGGACAGAGGTAGAGAGGTGGACAGAGGTAGAGAGGTGGACAGAGGTAGAGAGGTGGACAGAGGTAGAGAGGTGGACAGAGGTAGAGAGGTGGACAGAGGTAGAGAGTTGGACAGAGGTAGAGAGAGAGAGGTAGAGAGAGAGGTAGAGAGAGGTAGAGAGAGAGGTAGAGAGAGAGGTAGAGAGAGAGAGAGGTAGAGAGAGAGGTAGAGAGAGAGGTAGAGAGAGAGTTAGAGAGTTAGAGAGAGAGGTAGAGAGAGAGGTAGAGAGAGGTAGAGCGAGGTAGAGGTAGAGAAAGATGTAGAGAGGTAGAGAGTGGTAGAGAGAGAGGTAGAGAGAGAGAGGGAGAGAGTGGTAGAGAGAGGTAGAGAGAGAGAGGTAGAGCGAGAGAGAGAGAGGTGGAGAGGTAGAGAGGGAGAGGTAGAGAGGGAGAGAGGGAGAGGTGGAGAGGTAGAGAGAGAGGTAGAGAGAGAGAAAGGTAGAGAGAGAGGTAGAGAGAGAGGTAGAGAGAGGTAGAAGGAGATGGTAGAGAGGTAGAGAGAGGTAGAGAGAGAGAGAGGTAGGGAGAGAGGTAGAGAGAGAGGTAGAGAGAGAGGTAGAGAGAGAGAGGTAGAGAGAGGTAGAGGGAGAGAGGTAGAGAGAGAGGTAGAGAGAGAGGGGGTAGAGAGAGAGGTAGAGAGAGAGGGAGGTAGAGAGAGGTAGAGAGAGAGGGAGGTAGAGAGGTAGAAGGAGATGGTAGAGTGATAGTGAGGTAGAGAGAGGTAGAGAGAGAGAGGTAGAGAGAGAGAGTTAGAGAGGTGGAGAGAGGGAGAGGTAGAGAGAGTTAGAGGGGTAGAGGGAGAGGTAGAGTGGCAGTGAGGTGTAGAGAGAGGTAGAGAGAGAGGTAGAGAGAGGTAGAGAGAGAGGTAGAGAGAGAGGTAGAGAGAGGGGTAGAGAGAGAGAGAGAGGTAGAGAGGGAGAGAGGGAGAGAGGGAGAGAGAGAGAGAGAGAGAGAGATAGAGAGGGAGAGAGATAGAGAGGGAGAGAGAGAGAGAGGTAGAGAGGGAGAGAGAGAGGGAGAGAGGTAGAGAGAGAGGGAGAGGGAGAGAGAGACAGGTAGAGAGTTAGAGAGGTAGAGAGGTAGAGTTAGAGAGGTGGAGAGAGGGAGAGGTAGAGAGAGAGGTAGAGAGATAGAGGGGTAGAGGGAGAGGTAGAGTGGCAGTGAGGTAGAGAGAGAGAGGTGGAGAGAGAGAGAGAGAGAGAGATGGAGAGGTAGAAAGAGAGGTAGAGAGGTAGAAAGAGAGAGGTAGAGAGGTAGAAAGAGAGAGGTAGAGAGGTAGAAAGAGAGAGGTAGAGAGGGAGAGAGGTAGAGAGGTAGAGAGAGAGATAGAGGTAGAGAGAGAGATAGAGGTAGAGAGAGAGGTAGAGGTAGAGAGAGACAGGTAGAGAGAGACAGGTAGAGAGAGACAGGTAGAGAGTTAGAGAGGTAGAAGGAGATGGCAGAGTGGTAGTGAGGTAGAGAGAGGTAGAGAGGTAGAGAGGTAGAGAGAGGGAGAGAGAGGGAGAGAGGGAGAGGGAGAGAGAGAGGGAGAGAGAGAGGTAGAGAGAGAGGTAGAGAGAGAGGTAGAGAGAGAGAGGTAGAGAGAGAGGGAGAGAGGTGGAGAGAGGGAGAGGTAGAGAGAGAGGTAGAGAGTTAGAGGGGTAGAGGGAGAGGTAGAGTGGCAGTGAGGTAGAGAGAGAGGTAGAGAGAGAGGTAGAGAGAGAGAGAGGTAGAGGTAGAGGTAGAGAGAGAGAGAGAGAGAGAGAGAGAGAGGTAGAGAGAGAGCTAGAGAGAGAGCTAGAGAGAGAGGTAGAGAGAGGTAGAGAGAGAGGTAGAGAGAGACAGGTAGAGAGTTAGAGAGGTAGAAGGAGATGGTAGAGTGGTAGTGAGGTAGAGAGAGGTAGAGAGAGAGGTAGAGAGAGAGAGGTAGAGAGTGGTAGAGAGAGATAGAGAGAGAGGTAGAGCGAGAGAGAAAGAGGTGGAGAGGTAGAGAGGGAGAGGGAGAGGTAAAGAGGTAGAGAGAGGCAGAGAGAGAGGTATAGAGAGAGGTAGAGAGAGGGTAGAGAGAGGTAGAGAGAGGTGAGAGGTAGAGAAAGATCGTAGAGAGGTAGAGAGAGAGGTAGAGAGAGAGAGGTAGAGGTAGAGAGAGAGGTAGAGAGAGTTAGAGAGGTGGAGAGAGGGAGAGGTAGAGCGAGAGGTAGAGAGAGAGGTAGAGAGGGGGAGAGAGGGAGAGGTAGAGAGATAGAGGGGTAGAGGGAGAGGTAGAGTGGCAGTGAGGTAGAGCGAGAGAGGTAGAGCGAGAGAGGTAGAGCGAGAGAGGTAGAGGGAGAGAGGTAGAGCGAGAGAGGTAGAGCGAGAGAGGTAGAGCGAGAGAGGTAGAGAGAGAGAGGGAGAGAAAGGGAGAGAGAGAGGGAGAGAGAGAGAGGGAGAGGGAGAGAGGTAGAGGGAGAGAGAGAGAGGGAGAGAGAGAGAGGGAGAGAGAGAGGGAGAGAGAGAGAGGGAGAGAGAGAGAGGGAGGGAGAGAGGGAGAGAGAGAGGTAGAGAGAGAGGTAGAGGTAGAGAAAGAGATGTAGAGAGGTAGAGAGAGAGGTAGAGAGAGAGAGGGAGAGAGAGGTAGAGAGAGAGTTAGAGAGGGAGAGGTAGAGGTAGAGGGAGAGGTAGAGAGAGGTAGAGAGAGAGGTAGAGGTAGAGAAAGAGATGTAGAGAGGTAGAGAGACAGGTAGAGAGAGACAGGTAGAGAGAGACAGGTAGAGAGAGACAGGTAGAGAGTTAGAGAGGTAGAAGGAGATGGTAGAGTGGTAGTGAGGTAGAGAGAGAGGTAGAGAGAGAGGTAGAGAGGTGGAGAGGGAGAGGTAGAGAGAGAGGTAGAGAGTTAGAGGGGTAGAGGGAGAGGTAGAGAGTTAGAGGGGTAGAGGGAGAGGTAGAGAGGCAGTGAGGTAGAGAGAGGTAGAGAGAGAGGTAGAGAGAGAGGTAGAGAGAGAGAGAGGTAGAGAGAGAGAGAGAGAGAGAGGTAGAGAGAGAGAGAGAGGTAGAGAGAGAGGTAGAGAGATAGAGGGGTAGAGGGAGAGGTAGAGTGGCAGTGAGGTAGAGAGAGAGGTAGAGAGAGAGAGAGAGGTAGAGAGAGAGGTAGAGAGAGAGAGAGAGAGGAGCGAGAGAGGTGAGAGAGAGAGAGAGAGAGAGAGAGGTAGAGAGAGGTAGAGAGAGAGGTAGAGAGTAGAGAGGTAGGAAGGAGATGGTAGAGAGGTAGAGAGAGAGGTAGAGAGAGAGGGAGAGTAGAGAGAGAGAGGTAGAGAGAGAGAGAGGTAGAGAGAGAGGTAGAGAGAGAGAGGGGAGAGAGGTAGAGAGAGAGAGGTAGAGAGAGAGGTAGAGAGAGAGGTAGAGAGGGAGGTAAGAGGGGGAGAGAGAGAGAGAGAGAGAGGGTGTAGAGGGAGAGAGAGAGAGAGGTAGAGAGTTAGAGAGGTAGAAGGAGATGGTAGAGTGGTAGTGAGGTAGAGAGATGTAGAGCGAGAGAGGTAGAGAGAGAGAGTTAGAGAGGTGGAGAGAGGGAGAGGTAGAGAGAGAGGTAGAGAGTTAGAGGGGTAGAGGGAGAGGTAGAGTGGCAGTGAGGTGTAGAGAGAGCGGTAGAGAGAGAGAGAGGTAGAGAGAGGAAGAGAGAGAGAGGTAGAGAGAGAGGTAGAGAGTTAGAGAGGTGGAAGGAGATGGTAGAGAGGTAGAGAGAGAGGTAGAGAGAGAGAGAGGTAGAGAGGTGAGAGAGAGAGGTAGAGAGAGAGAGAGAGGAGAGAGAGAGAGAGGTAGAGAGGTAGAGAGAGGAGAGGTAGAGAGAGAGGTAGAGAGAGACAGGTAGAGAGTTAGAGAGGTAGAAGGAGATGGTAGAGTGGTAGTGAGGTAGAGAGAGAGTAGAGAGAGAGGGAGAGAGAGAGGGAGAGAGATAGAGGGGTAGAGGGAGAGGTAGAGTGGCAGTGAGGTAGAGAGAGACAGGAAGAGAGAGAGAGGGAGAGAGGTAGAGATGGAGAGGTAGAAAGAGAGAGAGGTTGAGAGAGAGGGAGAGAGAGAGAGGGAGAGAGAGAGAGAGAGAGAGAGAGAGGTAGAGAGAGGTAGAGAGAGGTAGAGAGAGACAGGTAGAGAGAGGTAGAGAGAGACAGGTAGAGAGAGGTAGAGAGAGACAGGTAGAGAGTTAGAGAGGTAGAAGGAGATGGTAGAGTGGTAGTGAGAGAGAGGTAGAGAGGTAGAGAGGTGGAGAGGGAGAGAGAGAGGTAGAGAGGGAGAGGTAGAGAGGGAGAGGTAGAGAGGTAGAGAGAGAGAGGTAGAGAGAGAGAGGGAAGAGAGAGGGGAGAGAGAGAGGGGAAGAGAGAGGGGAGAGAGAGAGGTAGAGAGAGAGGTAGAGAGAGGTAGAGAGAGGTAGGAGAGAGGTAGAGAGAGAGGTAGAGAGAGGTAGAGAGAGAGGTAGGGAGAGAGGTAGAGAGAGAGGTAGAGAGAGGTAGAGAGAGAGGTAGAGAGAGACAGGTAGAGAGAGGTGAGAGAGAGGTAGAGAGAGAGGTAGAGAGAGAGGTGAGAGAGTAGAGAGAGAGGTAGAGAGAGGTAGAGAGAGACAGGTAGAGAGTTAGAGAGGTAGAAGGAGATGGTAGAGTGGTAGTGAGGTGAGAGAGAGGTAGAGAGGTGGAGAGAGAGTTAGAGAGGTGGAGAGAGGGAGAGGTAGAGAGAGGTAGAGAGAGAGGTAGAGGGAGAGAGAGAGAGGTAGAGAGAGGCAGAGAGAGAGGAGAGAGAGAGGCAGAGAGAGAGGTAGAGAGGTGTAGAGAGAGGTAGAGAAAGAGATGTAGAGAGGTAGAGAGAGAGGTAGAGAGAGAGAGGTAGAGGGAGAGAGAGAGGTAGAGAGAGGGAGAGGTAGAGGTAGAGAGAGACAGGTAGAGAGAGACAGGTAGAGAGAGACAGGGAGAGAGAGACAGGTAGAGAGAGACAGGTAGATAGAGACAGGTAGAGAGTTAGAGAGGTAGAAGGAGATGAGAGAGTGGTAGTGAGAGAGAGAGGTAGAGAGAGAGAGGTAGAGAGGTGGAGAGAGGGAGAGGTAGAGAGAGAGGTAGAGAGATAGAGGGGTAGATGGGTAGAGGGAGAGTGGCAGTGAGGTAGAGCGAGAGGTAGAGAGAGAGAGGTAGAGAGAGAGAGAGGTAGAGGGAGAGAGAGAGAGGGAGAGAGAGAGGGAGGTAGAGAGTTAGAGAGGTAGAAGGAGATGGTAGAGTGGTAGTGAGGTAGAGAGAGGTAGAGAGAGAGAGGTAGAGAGGTAGAGAGAGAGTTAGAGAGTTGGAGAGGTGGAGAGAGGGAGCGGTAGAGAGAGAGGTAGAGAGATAGAGGGGTAGAGTGAGAGGTAGAGTGGCAGTGAGGTAGAGAGAGACAGGAAGAGAGAGAGAGGGAGAGAGGGAGAGAGAGGTAGAGATGGAGAGGTAGAAAGAGAGAGAGGTAGAGAGAGAGAGGGAGAGAGGTAGAGAGAGAGGTAGAGAGAGGTAGAGAGAGACAGAGAGAGACAGGTAGAGAGAGACAGGTAGAGAGAGACAGGTAGAGAGAGGTAGAGAGAGACAGGTAGAGAGTTAGAGAGTTAGAGAGGTAGAAGGAGATGGTAGAGTGGTAGTGAGAGAGAGGTAGAGAGGGAGAGAGGGAGAGAGGTGGAGAGGTAGAGAGGGAGAGGTAGAGAGAGAGAGAGAGGTAGAGAGAGAGAGGTAGAGAGGGAGAGGGAGAGAGAGGGAGAGAGAGGGGGAGAGAGAGAGGTAGAGAGAGAGGTAGAGAGACAGGTAGAGGTAGAGAAAGAGATGTAGAGAGGTAGAGAGACAGGTAGAGAGAGACAGGTAGAGAGAGACAGGTAGAGAGTTAGAGAGGTAGAAGGAGATGGTAGAGTGGTAGTGAGGTAGAGAGAGAGGTAGAGAGGTGGAGAGGGAGAGGTAGAGAGAGAGGTAGAGAGTTAGAGGGGTAGAGGGAGAGGTAGAGAGTTAGAGGGGTAGAGGGAGAGGTAGAGAGGCAGTGAGGTAGAGAGAGAGGTAGAGAGAGAGGTAGAGAGAGAGGTAGAGAGAGAGGTAGAGAGAGAGAGAGGTAGAGAGAGAGAGGTAGAGAGAGAGAGAGAGGTAGAGAGATAGAGGGGTAGAGGGAGAGGTAGAGTGGCAGTGAGGTAGAGAGAGAGGTAGAGAGAGAGAGAGAGAGGTAGAGAGAGAGGTAGAGAGAGAGGTAGAGAGAGAGAGAGGTAGAGAGAGAGGTAGAGAGAGAGAGAGAGAGAGAGAGAGAGAGAGAGAGAGAGGTAGAGAGAGAGAGAGAGGTAGAGAGAGGTAGAGAGAGAGAGGTAGAGAGAGAGTTAGAGAGGTAGAAGGAGATGGTAGAGAGGTAGAGAGAGAGGTAGAGAGAGAGAGAGGTAGAGAGAGAGGTAGAGAGAGAGAGGTAGAGAGAGAGAGAGAGAGAGAGAGGTAGAGAGGTAGAGAGAGAGGTAGAGAGAGAGAGAGAGGTAGAGAGAGAGAGGTAGAGAGGTAGAGAGAGAGGTAGAGAGGGAGGTAGAGAGGGAGAGAGAGAGAGAGAGGTGTAGAGAGAGAGGTAGAGAGAGAGGGAGGTAGAGAGTTAGAGAGGTAGAAGGAGATGGTAGAGTGGTAGTGAGGTAGAGCGGAGAGGTAGAGAGAGAGAGTTAGAGAGGTGGAGAGAGGGAGAGGTAGAGAGAGAGTTAGAGGGGTAGAGGGAGAGGTAGAGTGGCAGTGAGGTGTAGAGAGAGCGATAGAGAGAGAGAGAGAGGTAGAGAGAGAGGTAGAGAGAGAGAGGTAGAGAGAGAGGTAGAGAGTTAGAGAGGTAGAAGGAGATGGTAGAGAGGTAGAGAGAGAGGTAGAGAGAGAGAGAGGGAGAGAGAGAGGTAGAGAGAGAGAGGTAGAGAGAGAGAGGTAGAGAGAGAGAGAGAGGTAGAGAGGTAGAGAGAGGGAGAGGTAGAGAGAGAGGTAGAGAGAGACAGGTAGATAGTTAGAGAGGTAGAAGGAGACGGTAGAGTGGTAGTGAGGTAGAGAGAGGTAGAGAGAGAGAGAGTTAGAGAGTTGGAGAGGTGGAGAGAGGGAGCGGTAGAGAGAGAGGTAGAGAGATAGAGGGGTAGAGGGAGAGGTAGAGTGGCAGTGAGGTAGAGAGAGACAGGAAGAGAGAGAGAGAGGTAGAGCGGGAGAGAGGTAGAGATGGAGAGGTAGAAAGAGAGAGAGGTAGAGAGAGAGGGAGAGAGAGAGAGGGAGAGAGAGAGAGGGAGAGAGAGAGAGAGAGAGAGAGGTAGAGAGAGACAGGTAGAGAGAGACAGGTAGAGAGAGACAGGTAGAGAGAGACAGGTAGAGAGAGGTAGAGAGAGACAGGTAGAGAGTTAGAGAGGTAGAAGGAGATGGTAGAGTGGTAGTGAGAGAGAGGTAGAGAGGTAGAGAGGGAGAGAGGTGGAGAGGGAGAGAGAGAGAGGTAGAGAGGGAGAGGTAGAGAGAGAGAGGTAGAGAGAGAGAGGTAGAGAGAGAGAGAGAGAGAGGGAGAGAGAGGGGGAGAGAGAGAGGTAGAGAGAGAGGTAGAGAGAGAGGTAGAGAGAGGTAGAAAGAGGTAGAGAGAGAGGTAGACAGAGAGGTAGAGAGAGAGGTAGAGAGAGGTAGAGAGAGAGGTAGAGAGAGACAGGTAGAGAGAGAGGTAGAGAGAGGTAGAGAGAGGTAGAGAGAGGTAGAGAGAGGTAGAGAGAGAGGTAGAGAGAGAGGTAGAGAGAGGTAGAGAGAGGTAGAGAGAGAGGTAGAGAGAAGTAGAGAGAGACAGGTAGAGAGTTAGAGCGGTAGAAGGAGATGGTAGAGTGGTAGTGAGGTAGAGAGAGGTAGAGAGGTAGAGAGAGAGTTAGAGAGGTGGAGAGAGGGAGAGGTAGAGAGAGGTAGAGAGAGAGGTAGAGGGAGAGAGAGAGAGGTAGAGAGAGGCAGAGAGAGAGGTAGAGAGAGAGGCAGAGAGAGAGGTAGAGAGGTGTAGAGAGAGGTAGAGAAAGAGATGTAGAGAGGTAGAGAGAGAGGTAGAGAGAGAGAGGTAGAGGGAGAGAGAGAGGTAGAGAGGTAGAGAGAGGGAGAGGTAGAGGTAGAGAGAGACAGGTAGAGAGAGACAGGTAGAGAGAGACAGGTAGAGAGACAGGTAGAGAGAGACAGGTAGAGAGAGACAGGTAGAGAGTTAAAGAGGTAGAAGGAGATGGTAGAGTGGTAGTGAGAGAGAGAGGTAGAGAGAGAGGTAGAGAGGTGGAGAGAGGGAGAG
>CAWUFW010030217.1:0-17631 GCA_963921515.1 Calotriton arnoldi
AACAAAAGCCACTGACCTTCGTCCGTCTGGACACTCTGGACTTCCCTGGACTTCGACTGGGCCCGACTTCGTCTCCTCTCCGACCAAAGCATCGTCTGTGCCCATGCACCATACAGGACCTTTGGAGCATCAAGGACAACTGAAGTATCTCCCTTGGGGTGAAGGAGTCACTCCCCTGCATTCGCAGGCACCATAATGCAACTGACCAGTCTGCTGATCCTGAGCTCCTGCAGATTCCGAAGACTCCAGCACCACAGCAGGTGGGTTCCAATGTTCCTTGAGGTTGAGCTCCTTTCTCACCAAGTCTGAGACCAGTATCCCTCGTGGGGACTGCATAACCTGAACCCCTGTGTACCACATACATTTGCAAGTGCATATGCTTGTTGGTGTTCCCAAACTTTGTGCATTGGGCTGTCAATAGCCCCAACCTCTGCGCACATTTTGTACAAAGGACTTTGGCCTCCTCACAATTTGTGCCCTGCAAGCTGTTGTTTTGTGAAATAGCTAGAGGTCCCCTTGTGACTCCTGTGCCTTCGGCCTGTGGGTCCACTTGAGGGACAATCCTGAGTTTCTTGGGCTCCCCTGGTAGCTCCAGGCCTGCCCTGACTCCCTTTGCTGTGGTGAGTCCTCTGGTCCTTGCTGGGCCAGAACGTAACCTTCTTTGACTTTCTTCATGGGTTGCCGTTGCCAAGGCTTGTTGGTGCTCCCACCAGACACTGACCCCCCAGAATTCGACATCCTTTGTGGGACAGCTTGTATCCGGCTCCTGGTTGTCCTCGACATCTCCTGGTCCCTGCAGCTGTAGAGTCAAGGTCTCCTTCTTCGCACCTGAAGCACACGACATCAGTGGGCATTTGTCTACCGAGCCCCTGGTCACTCCTGAGTGGCCCAGACTCTGTCCCCTCTGCTTTCAGGTTCCTTCCTTCAAGAATCCTTCTGTGGTTTCCACCGGACACTTTTCTTCTTTCCAGCAGTGGCATTTCTTTGAAAACTCCCATTGAGAACGACGGCGGTTTCTGACGCCACTTCAGCCCTATGCACCCGACTTCCCTGGGATAGGTAACTCTGGTACTTCGGTATCCATAGGTGGGGTGGCTCTCCAACCTTCTACGTTCCAAAGGGTTTCCTCGTAATCCACTGATAAGGGTCCTTAAATTTTAAATTTGCAACCACGACTCTCCCATTGAATTGTACGTAGCACGCAGTCGTGTTCTCACACTGCACCCGTCCTCAGTGGGGTCCCTACTTACTCACCTTGGGTGGTTCCTTGGGGTCCCAGCGATTCTACAACCCCTAGAATCTGTCTTGACTCGAGTCGTGGTTCTTATACCACTATTTTAGTATATGGTTTGGTCTCCCCGGGAGCCCACTGTGTATTAGTGCTACTTACGATTGTTTCTGTGCTACAGTATTGTGTGCTTTGTGTTTATCTGCGTGTAGCAGATACTTTGAGGTATTTAAGGTGTTATAATAATAAATATATATTCTTATAACTACTGTGTGGTTCTCCTGTCATTTAATCAATACAATAAGGTTGCATTCTGGTAAAACAAGCTGCTTAACATTCCTTCAAGACTAAGCCTGAAGGCTGCTCCCCACAGCGACCACTTGGATAGCTTTCTAAGGTTATCTTTGACCTCTTAAATCACCATAGGATTTTTTGGACTGGTGCAAGGTGCCCACTTTAATTAGTGGACATCATATACCAGGCCAACTTCTCACATGGACCCTTACATAACGTCTTTCTAGCACTCCTGGTACATTTACAGCTTTCCATGTCAGACGTAACCAACGTTTCTTTAGCATCCCTGGCACATTTACAGCTTCCCATAATCTGGGTACGTTGTCACCCTGTCAGGACGGCATACAGTATATCTTCCAAGCACCCTAGTACACTTACAGCAACATGACGCTGAAGACATGGGCTTTGCATCTTTTTAGCACCTCTGGTACATTGACAGCATCATGTGGTTGGGGACATGGATTAGTGTTTTCAATGACTGTTTGAATGACAGTAACCTGCTTATGAGGACTCTTGTGGCCTCATGAACAGATTCCTCTAATTTTCTGCATTTGTTTCACTATTGTATGTTGAGTTTCCAGTGTCTGCACTGTCCTGGGTGTAGGGGCACTCGGGTACACATTTTCTTAACAGCACTGTCCGGTTTCTTCACAATATGTCCGTATTTGGGTGACATTTCTTTTGATTATTGTTACCCATGAACAGACGTATGGGGGAGGCACTCTGTGCCTACCTTTAAGTATCGGTGAATACACTTTGTTTATTATTTCTCGATGTCACGGTGCATTTTATGGTTTTTGACCGTTTGTTCAAGGTGCAAGGGTGTTGTAAACAGCTGTCCATGTACTGCCATGGGTATGTGGTCCCATATTGCATCACATGTGGATGTGGAGTACGGAAGCTGTGTTTAGGACGCAAACGCACTAGACTTGGAGTGGTGTGGTCTAGTGCTGTCAAGTTTGCGTGGTTATCTCCTTTAAGGACCACTTCCAGGAAGGACCCTGATTTCCTACGTGTGGACACAGACACTGCGGGCCAGACGGCTTTGCCGAACACGGGTAAATATTTTCGCATCTGGAATGTAATATGAGTGACCTTTGGGTTTATAACGCCAGCCTTATAGAAATGCTCACTATATGTTCAGGTATTCCTAACGTGTAATGTGATTTGGACAATGCGGCCCCTTGCGCAATTGCCGGTTTTGTATTAGGATATGTTTGCTCGTAGCACGACTGTACGCCTCTGTGTACTTTAATGACATGTGGGGAGGTAATGTGCATAGTGTGTTTAATGATACTGCACGTGCCGTTTATTTTTATTTTTACTTTATCTTCGGCCTGCTGCCTCCATAGTGGGAATAGTGATGCATAATCTGTGATCACTAAGTGGAAACTCACTTATTTTTTTCAAACATATTTTTATTGGCATTTCAAATTATTGGCAGTTCCGCTGACAATTACAAATGTAGGCGTATATCATACCATGGCATACCTTATATTAAACAAGGAAAAGCAAAGAAAAATAGTAACAGTCAATTATTTCCGTTCACTTATTAAATGCCTACATCCATTGTTTCGCTTCACATAACTCTCAAGGCTGCCATGTGTTTAACTTTCAGTTTTCTATATACCTTTATATTCATACTTTTATTTCACCCAAGAGTTGGGGCATTGTCAGGAATGGAATTGGATTGTTGTTTCTTTTAAGTTTAGAATGCTTTATTAAGGTGGTATACATAGTAAAACATCAGTATAAAATATACAAGCAAAGTTCAAACAGTATCGTAACCCTAAATTGAGTACAGTGGCTAAAAGAAAAAACATGTTAGGAAGTATATGCAAAACAAAACAACCCAATTTGAACCATCTAAACCTGTACCTATGGATATGCAATTTGACATTTCAAAATAAGGGTAGGAAGGGGAGGAAGGAGGGGAAGGGAAATAATAAGAAGCAGTTAAGCAATAATGCAGAAATAGTAGTAACAACTTACTGAACATAATATCATTAAGAAGGTACATGGCGAGGTACATACGAAGTAGGTCAAACAGCCATCCTAGATAGAAATGTCGTGAGTGGCGACCAGAGTAAATCATTTTTAATCATTAAGGGTAGAGAGGTGGCATGTGCGCAATCTAGTCTATGATGATGGCATAACAGGTTCCACCAGGCTTGGTATGAGATTTTAGCAGTATCCTTCCAATTCATCGTAATAATCTGAAAGGTAATAGCTATAAACAGGTCAATAAATCTACCCACACTTCCCTGGGTACTCCATATAGGGGAGGAGCCACCCAGAAAAACATGTATAATGTCAAATGGAACATTGGTGGATAAGATTTCATTCAATTTCCTCCAAATGAGTAACCAAAAACTCTTAACCAGAGGGCAGAGAAAGAACATATGAAGTAAATCACTATTTTTGTGAGGAGAAGACCAGCATTTCGAGACATCCAACAGTTTAAACTTATGAAGGTCTGTAGGTGTAAGAAAAAGCCTACTATAAAAATAATATAGAGTCTGTGTTGTACTTGCAGATCGTGAGGAGGTGTGTATTTTGGTCCAAATGGATCCCCAGGTCTGAAACGAGAGTACTTGTGCCAAATCTTTTTCCCAAGCAATTTCTATACTGGATTTGGTTCTCGTAACAGTAGGGCGAGACAATATCTTATAAATATCGGATGCCTTAAACTGAGTAGAGAAATCCAGAGAAAGAATGGGCGTCTGATGGTATGAGTTCAAGGAAGGGTTCTGGGATTGGATTTGAATTAAAGATGCTCTGAGAACATAATAATGAGGAGCATGTAAAGGGGATATATCATATTTTTCTTGGATCTCTGTGAAATCCATAAGAGACCCGTCAATCATCAATTGCTCAAATGTAATAATGCCTTTATCAATTCATTCTTTCCAAAATAGGGCTCTGTTATTAATTTTTAAGTGTTTATTTTACCAAATGGGAGTATGTGCAAAATTATTCGATTGAGAAAGATGAACTTTTGACAAAGAGGTGGCAACTGCAGTAGAGTGAGTGAGAGTAGGAGATACAAAACGTCTAGGGGGTTGAGGAAAACGAGTGGCCGCATTAAAAGAGAATGGAGCATATTGGGATTGTTCTAGTGAGCTCCAGGCCGTTAATGGTGCATTTGAGGAATCTGAGAGAAAGGTCCAAACTTTTTTCAGAGTAAATGCAGAATGGTAACTTTTAAGGTTAGGAAAATTGACCCCTCCTAGATCTTTGGGCTGCTGAATTCGAATTAGTGAAATCCTGGTCTTGCGATTATTCCATATGAATTTGGTCAAGGAGCAATTAATGATTTTAAAGAAAGAGAGTGAAAGAGTGATTGGGAGCATGGAGAGGTAAAAATTGCAACATCATTTCAATTGTAGCTAATCTACCCCACCAAGACAAAAATAGTGGGGACCAACTATCAATGAATGGCGAAGGTTTTTTAAGGATATCTGCAAGGTTAATTTTAATGGTATCTTTAATATTATTAGTGTACAGAATGCCTAAGCATTTAATATTTTTTGAGTTCCACTTGAATCCTGTATCTTTAAACATATCGGAAAAGCAGTGTTTATTTAATGGCAAAACCTCGGATTTGTCAATATTGAGCTTACAACCAGAAACTAGAGAATACTAATTAAGCAAAGTGAAAAACGCCGGCAAAGAGGTAGTGGAGTTGGAGAAGTATAATAAAATGTCGTCCGCGTATGCCATAAACTTGATATCTGTGTGTTTGAATTGATTTATACGAAGGGCTAGTAGTTTGCAAAGATCTTGCAATCCGTATTAATAAGGGAAATGGGTCTGTAATTCTTACAATAAGAGGGATCCTTGTCTTTTTAGGGATTAAACAGAGCATCGCTGAGTGAAGGAACCTTGCATTTTACCAGAGGCTAAAAAATGATTTATGAGGAATAACAACTGAGGGACCAGAAATAGCTTGAAATGGAGGAAGAAACGTACAGTAAAACCATCTGGGCCAGGTGCCTTGTCTTTGGGAAGTTGATTAATAGCATTTGTGATTTCTTGTTCTAATATTGGACTATCAAGGGATGTTAGATCAACGTGGTTATTGGAAGGTTTGGGAATGGTTTGAAAGAATGATTCAATTTGGTCAACGGTAGGGGTCGATTCAGGAGTGTAGAGGAAGTGTAATATTCAGTGAAACAATCAAGGATCTTAGAATCTGTGATATGTCTGATTCCTGCGCTATCTGTGATGGCAACAATCTTGGATTTCTGTTTTTTAATTTTAAGGTAGTTGGCTAGGGATTTGCCAGCTTCATTGCGACCTCCATACATTTTGGCGTTAAATTTAAGGAGATTGCTGCAAGCATTATACCAGGATTGTTTATTGTATTGTAGTTTAGCTTTAATGAGATTGGATAAAGTATCAGAACAATTTGAGGTAAAATATTCATGTTCTAGGGCCTTGATTTGTTTTAAAATAAATGTTGCAACATTAAGTGCCTTCTTCTTTTTCCGGGAAACAAAATCTATTATAAATCCTCTGGCAGTAGCTTTGAAAGCGTCCCAAATAAAATTAAACTGTGAGTCAGAGGAAAGATTATTACAGAAAAATTCCTGTGTAAACAGCGAAAACTGTTTAACAAATTGAGTGTCTAATAAAAGGGCATTATTAAAGCGCCATCGGCATGATGTAGGTGCAGTTGTGGGATAGTCCATATCTAAAATGATGGGGGCATGATCAGAGATGAGAATGGAGCCAATTTCCACATTTGTCATGAATTGAAGGGATGATTGGGTGAGAAATATCTAGTCTATTCATGAATGAGACCTGTGAGCAGGGGAGAAGAAAGAGAATTCCAAGACTTAAGGGTGAGAAATTCTCCATGCATCCAACAACCCTCTAGATTTAATAGCTTTATGGAAAGTCTTTTGCATTCTATTGGGGATGAAATTGGTTTGGGATTTCCGGTCTAAAAAAGGGTCCATAAGTTGATTACAATCGCCTCCCAAAATCAAGTTTTCTGAGGCATGGGAAGAAAGGAGAGTAGAGAAATCATTCCAAAATACTAAATCAATACCATTAGGGCCATATACATTACAGATAGAGAACTGAGTATTGTTAACCTTGGCATTCAATAAAAGCCATTTACCATTATTGTCTTTGACCTCATTTTGTACAAGAATGTTCAATGATTTGCGAAAAAGAATTACCACACCATTCTATTTGTTAACTGCTGGGGAACAAAAAACATTTCAAACCCATAATTTGCGCAGGGAAAGTAAGTTTTGCTCTTTCAGATGCGTTTCTTGCAATAACGCTACATGACATTTCAATTTAGCAAGATGGGATAATACACGTTTTTTAACTGGATTACGGATACCTTTAACATTCCATGAAATAATATGTATTCCATTCATTGACAGACCTTATTCCAAATTACGCACAAAAATACATGAAACTTAAAATAAATATAATAGTTGAGCCGCAAAAGCAAGTATGTCATAAAGTGATACAAGTCCTGAAAGAAAGATAGTTCAAGTAAGAGAGAAATGGATATAGGCCAGAGAATAAGAAAAAATAAGAATTTAGATATAGGAAGGGGAATAAAACAGACAGCCTGATGTACCCAATTCAACAAACTAGGTAGGAAATAGTAACAATGCACAAAAACAGATAAATAAAGATAGAAAAAAAGGAGCTGCAATATACTGAAAGGCATAGAGAAAAGGAAGAAGAGGGGAAAAGGAAGGGCTGTAGGGACTAGGCAGGAGGAGCGAAGGGAGAACACAGTCTCCCTTGAGATATAGCCGAAGAGAAGATGACAAAAAGCCAAAAGACTTTAGCCATAAAAGTCACAGACAAAAAGAACATTGATGTAGGAGGGGGGGACAAGAAGGCCAGAGGCCGCCCCTAAGAGGGACACCGAGAAAGAACAAGATTAGTGGCAACATAAAAATTGGAAAACAGTAATCATGAAACGTAAACATAAGCCACAAAACGGAAGGGAACTTACCGAACATTGAGGGAGACAACGCAACTAATTGAAGCATAGACAACACAACAGATGGACAATGCAAATAGGGACGTCAGCGTCGAACAAGATATGAAAGGGAAACCTGTGGAATAAAAAAGAGAACATGTGAGAAAGCAATTAAGTTTTGCTCAGTTCCATAGCTTCTCCTTTGTGAAGGTGGATACATTTCTTAAGCTCTGCAGGATCCCCAAAAGTGAAAGTTCTGTCCTTGTAGGTTACTTTGAAAAAGCAGGGATGAATAAGACCATAACGGGCATTCATAGATCGCAGCATTGGTCTGAGGTCTAGAAATTATTTTCGGCGATTTGCAGTTGGCTTAGAGACGTCTTGGCTGATGAAGATTTTGTGGCCAGACCAAAAAGCATTTGTTTATGTTGTTTGGCAGCATTGAGAATCGCCATGAGATCAGAGTATAATAGGAAATATGCAATGATTCCCCGAGGTTTGTTTGATGATGATGCAATCTGGGGGCCTATCCTGTGAGCCCTTTGAATGTTGACGTCTATTGACTCCGACAAACCAACTATCTAAGGAACGTGAATCTTCAGTAAGGAGATTATATCAGAGCCTTCTGAGCCCTCCGGAATTCCATAAACGTGTAAGTTTTTACGCCTATTCCAATTTTCCAAATCTTCTGTAGTTTTCTTCAGTTGCGCAACCTCACGGGAAAGGATGTCCACCTTGGCAAAAACATCTTGTGCATCACTAATCTTTTGTTCTACGTCCGAAAGCCTTGAGTCCAGACCAGACCATTTCTCCTCAATTCTTTGAAGTGTCGCAATGGTGTCCGTCATAAACGGTCGAATGTTTCGCAATTCTTCCATAATGTCCTCTAGAGTCAGAGGAAGAGGTGATTTTGTTGGGGAGGACGGATCCTTTTTGACTCGTTTGTTGGTATTGCTGACCGAGTCTTTACGACCACTGTTATTGGAGCCTGTAGCCCCTTGAGGCTTGTTTGAGTGCACGGAATCCATATTGAAAACAAAATATTTCAACAAGACTAAATAAATAACACTCTCAGGGCCCAGGAGTCCAAGTCCACAAACACTGCTGTATAGCTGAAAATTGCACAATTAATTCAGGTGATGCAGCGGTAATTTCACGGTAATTTCTCAATGCAAAACCTCATTTACCTTCTAATTTACCGCTGCAAAGGTACTGGACCCTTGCCACTGTATATTACCAAGCGATACAAAAGGGGATGATGGACGGAACGTTTGAGCCAATCAAACACTCACCCCCAGTCAACTGATCTGGGTTTAATCCATCATCATTCTTTAGCTCACTCCACCACCCCAGTTCAGACATGGCCATATGCAAATCAGTCTGACCCTGTGCCTCATGGGAACAGTCCAGCACAAACTGCCAAGCCATGTCTTCCCTGGACCGGAAACAAGCATCCTAGGACCGGTTTCTGGCATTCCAGCCGTCATCAGCCAGGCTTGCTTGAATCCAGTGGCAAAGTGAGCAAGGGACCCACGTCTGGGCATACCCCGCCAACTTAGGGTGAACAAAGCGATACAAAGGGGATGATGGACGGAACGTTTGAGCCAATCAAACACTCACCCCCAGTCAACTGATCTGGGTTTAATCCATCATCATTCTTTAGCTCACTCCACCACCCCAGTTCAGACATGGCCATATGCAAATCAGTCTGACCCTGTGCCTCATGGGAACAGTCCAGCACGAACTGCCAAGCCATGTCTTCCCTGGACCGGAAACAAGCATCCTAGGACCGGTTTCTGGCATTCCAGCCGTCATCAGCCAGGCTTGCTTGAATCCAGTGGCAAAGTGAGCAAGGGACCCACGTCTGGGCATACCCCCGCCAACTTAGGGCGAACAAAGCGATACAAAAGGGGATGATGGACGGAACGTTTGAGCCAATCAAACACTCTCCCCAGTCAACTGATCTGGGTTTAATCCATCATCATTCTTTAGCTCACTCCACCACCCCAGTTCAGACATGGCCATATGCAAATCAGTCTGACCCTGTGCCTCATGGGAACAGTCCAGCACGAACTGCCAAGCCATGTCTTCCCTGGACCGGAAACAAGCATCCTAGGACCGGTTTCTGGCATTCCAGCCGTCATCAGCCAGGCTTGCTTGAATCCAGTGGCAAAGTGAGCAAGGGACCCACGTCTGGGCATACCCCGCCAACTTAGGGCGAACAAGCGATACAAAAGGGATGATGGACGGAGCGTTTGAGCCAATCAAACACTCACCCCAGTCAACTGATCTGGGTTTAATCCATCATCATTCTTTAGCTCACTCCACCACCCCAGTTCAGACATGGCCATATGCAAATCAGTCTGACCCTGTGCCTCATGGGAACAGTCCAGCACGAACTGCCAAGCCATGTCTTCCTGGACCGGAAACAAGCATCCTAGGACCGGTTTCTGGCATTCCAGCCGTCATCAGCCAGGCTTGCTTGAATCCAGTGGCAAAGTGAGCAAGGGACCCACGTCTGGGCATACCCCCGCCAACTTAGGGCGAACAAAGCGATACAAAGGGGATGATGGACGGAGCGTTTGAGCCAATCAAACACTCACCCCCAGTCAACTGATCTGGGTTTAATCCATCATCATTCTTTAGCTCACTCCACCACCCCAGTTCAGACATGGCCATATGCAAATCAGTCTGACCCTGTGCCTCATGGGAACAGTCCAGCACGAACTGCCAAGCCATGTCTTCCCTGGACCGGAAACAAGCATCCTAGGACCGGTTTCTGGCATTCCAGCCGTCATCAGCCAGGCTTGCTTGAATCCAGTGGCAAAGTGAGCAAGGGACCCACGTCTGGGCATACCCCGCCAACTTAGGGCGAACAAAGCGATACAAAGGGATGATGGACGGAACGTTTGAGCCAATCAAACACTCACCCCCAGTCAACTGATCTGGGTTTAATCCATCATCATTCTTTAGCTCACTCCACCACCCCAGTTCAGACATGGCCATATGCAAATCAGTCTGACCCTGTGCCTCATGGGAACAGTCCAGCACGAACTGCCAAGCCATGTCTTCCCTGGACCGGAAACAAGCATCCTAGGACCGGTTTCTGGCATTCCAGCCGTCATCAGCCAGGCTTGCTTGAATCCAGTGGCAAAGTGAGCAAGGGACCCACGTCTGGGCATACCCCCGCCAACTTAGGGCGAACAAAGCGATACAAAGGGATGATGGACCGGAGCGTTTGAGCCAATCAAACACTCACCCCCAGTCAACTGATCTGGGTTTAATCCATCATCATTCTTTAGCTCACTCCACCACCCCAGTTCAGACATGGCCATATGCAAATCAGTCTGACCCTGTGCCTCATGGGAACAGTCCAGCACGAACTGCCAAGCCATGTCTTCCCTGGACCGGAAACAAGCATCCTAGGACCGGTTTCTGGCATTCCAGCCGTCATCAGCCAGGCTTGCTTGAATCCAGTGGCAAAGTGAGCAAGGGACCCACGTCTGGGCATACCCCCGCCAACTTAGGGCGAACAAGCGATACAAAAGGGGATGATGGACGGAACGTTTGAGCCAATCAAACACTCACCCCCAGTCAACTGATCTGGGTTTAATCCATCATCATTCTTTAGCTCACTCCACCACCCCAGTTCAGACATGGCCATATGCAAATCAGTCTGACCCTGTGCCTCATGGGAACAGTCCAGCACGAACTGCCAAGCCATGTCTTCCCTGGACCGGAAACAAGCATCCTAGGACCGGTTTCTGGCATTCCAGCCGTCATCAGCCAGGCTTGCTTGAATCCAGTGGCAAAGTGAGCAAGGGACCCACGTCTGGGCATACCCCCGCCAACTTAGGGCGAACAAAGCGATACAAAGGGGATGATGGACGGAGCGTTTGAGCCAATCAAACACTCACCCCCAGTCAACTGATCTGGGTTTAATCCACCACCCCAGTTCAGACATGGCCATATGCAAATCAGTCTGACCCTGTGCCTCATGGGAACAGTCCAGCACGAACTGCCAAGCCATGTCTTCCCTGGACCGGAAACAAGCATCCTAGGACCGGTTTCTGGCATTCCAGCCGTCATCAGCCAGGCTTGCTTGAATCCAGTGGCAAAGTGAGCAAGGGACCCACGTCTGGGCATACCCCGCCAACTTAGGGCGAACAAAGCGATACAAAAGGGGATGATGGACAGAACGTTTGAGCCAATCAAACACTCACCCCCAGTCAACTGATCTGGGTTTAATCCATCATCATTCTTTAGCTCACTCCACCACCCCAGTTCAGACATGGCCATATGCAAATCAGTCTGACCCTGTGCCTCATGGGAACAGTCCAGCACGAACTGCCAAGCCATGTCTTCCCTGGACCGGAAACAAGCATCCTAGGACCGGTTTCTGGCATTCCAGCCGTCATCAGCCAGGCTTGCTTGAATCCAGTGGCAAAGTGAGCAAGGGACCCACGTCTGGGCATACCCCGCCAACTTAGGGCGAACAAAGCGATACAAAGGGGATGATGGACGGAGCGTTTGAGCCAATCAAACACTCACCCCCAGTCAACTGATCTGGGTTTAATCCATCATCATTCTTTAGCTCACTCCACCACCCCAGTTCAGACATGGCCATATGCAAATCAGTCTGACCCTGTGCCTCATGGGAACAGTCCAGCACGAACTGCCAAGCCATGTCTTCCCTGGACCGGAAACAAGCATCCTAGGACCGGTTTCTGGCATTCCAGCCGTCATCAGCCAGGCTTGCTTGAATCCAGTGGCAAAGTGAGTAAGGGACCCACGTCTGGGCATACCCCCGCCAACTTAGGGCGAACAAGCGATACAAAGGGGATGATGGACGGAACGTTTGAGCCAATCAAACACTCACCCCCAGTCAACTGATCTGGGTTTAATCCATCATCATTCTTTAGCTCACTCCACCACCCCAGTTCAGACATGGCCATATGCAAATCAGTCTGACCCTGTGCCTCATGGGAACAGTCCAGCACGAACTGCCAAGCCATGTCTTCCCTGGACCGGAAACAAGCATCCTAGGACCGGTTTCTGGCATTCCAGCCGTCATCAGCCAGGCTTGCTTGAATCCAGTGGCAAAGTGAGCAAGGGACCCACGTCTGGGCATACCCCGCCAACTTAGGGCGAACAAAGCGATACAAAAGGGGATGATGGACGGAGCGTTTGAGCCAATCAAACACTCACCCCCAGTCAACTGATCTGGGTTTAATCCATCATCATTCTTTAGCTCACTCCACCACCCCAGTTCAGACATGGCCATATGCAAATCAGTCTGACCCTGTGCCTCATGGGAACAGTCCAGCACGAACTGCCAAGCCATGTCTTCCCTGGACCGGAAACAAGCATCCTAGGACCGGTTTCTGGCATTCCAGCCGTCATCAGCCAGGCTTGCTTGAATCCAGTGGCAAAGTGAGGTCCAGGGAAGACATGGCTTGGCAGTTCGGGCTGGACTGTTCCCATGAGGCACAGGGTCAGACTGATTTGCATATGGCCATGTCTGAACTGGGGTGGTGGAGTGAGCTAAAGAATGATGATGGATTAAACCCAGATCAGTTGACTGGGGGCGAGTGTTTGATTGGCTCAAACGTTCCGTCCATCATCCCCTTTTGTATCGCTTTGGTCGCCCTAAGTTGGCGGGGGTATGCCCAGACGTGGGTCCCTTGCTCACTTTGCCACTGGATTCAAGCAAGCCTGGCTGATGACGGCTGGAATGCCAGAAACCGGTCCTAGGATGCTTGTTTCCGGTCCAGGGAAGACATGGCTTGGCAGTTCGGGCTGGACTGTTCCCATGAGGCACAGGGTCAGACTGATTTGCATATGGCCATGTCTGAACTGGGGTGGTGGAGTGAGCTAAAGAATGATGATGGATTAAACCCAGATCAGTTGACTGGGGGTGAGTGTTTGATTGGCTCAAACGTTCCGTCCATCATCCCCTTTTGTATCGCTTTGTTCGCCCTAAGTTGGCGGGGGTATGCCCAGACGTGGGTCCCTTGCTCACTTTGCCACTGGATTCAAGCAAGCCTGGCTGATGACGGCTGGAATGCCAGAAACCGGTCCTAGGATGCTTGTTTCCGGTCCAGGGAAGACATGGCTTGGCAGTTCGGGCTGGACTGTTCCCATGAGGCACAGGGTCAGACTGATTTGCATATGGCCATGTCTGAACTGGGGTGGTGGAGTGAGCTAAAGAATGATGATGGATTAAACCCAGATCAGTTGACTGGGGGTGAGTGTTTGATTGGCTCAAACGTTCCGTCCATCATCCCCTTTGTATCGCTTTGTTCGCCCTAAGTTGGCGGGGGTATGCCCAGACGTGGGTCCCTTGCTCACTTTGCCACTGGATTCAAGCAAGCCTGGCTGATGACGGCTGGAATGCCAGAAACCGGTCCTAGGATGCTTGTTTCCGGTCCAGGGAAGACATGGCTTGGCAGTTCGGGCTGGACTGTTCCCATGAGGCACAGGGTCAGACTGATTTGCATATGGCCATGTCTGAACTGGGGTGGTGGAGTGAGCTAAAGAATGATGATGGATTAAACCCAGATCAGTTGACTGGGGGTGAGTGTTTGATTGGCTCAAACGTTCCGTCCATCATCCCCTTTTGTATCGCTTGTTCGCCCTAAGTTGGCGGGGGTATGCCCAGACGTGGGTCCCTTGCTCACTTTGCCACTGGATTCAAGCAAGCCTGGCTGATGACGGCTGAAATGCCAGAAACCGGTCCTAGGATGCTTGTTTCCGGTCCAGGGAAGACATGGCTTGGCAGTTCGGGCTGGACTGTTCCCATGAGGCACAGGGTCAGACTGATTTGCATATGGCCATGTCTGAACTGGGGTGGTGGAGTGAGCTAAAGAATGATGATGGATTAAACCCAGATCAGTTGACTGGGGGTGAGTGTTTGATTGGCTCAAACGTTCCGTCCATCATCCCCTTTTGTATCGCTTTGGTCGCCCTAAGTTGGCGGGGGTATGCCCAGACGTGGGTCCCTTGCTCACTTTGCCACTGGATTCAAGCAAGCCTGGCTGATGACGGCTGGAATGCCAGAAACCGGTCCTAGGATGCTTGTTTCCGGTCCAGGGAAGACATGGCTTGGCAGTTCGGGCTGGACTGTTCCCATGAGGCACAGGGTCAGACTGATTTGCATATGGCCATGTCTGAACTGGGGTGGTGGAGTGAGCTAAAGAATGATGATGGATTAAACCCAGATCAGTTGACTGGGGGTGAGTGTTTGATTGGCTCAAACGCTCCGTCCATCATCCCCTTTTGTATCGCTTTGTTCGCCCTAAGTTGGCGGGGGTATGCCCAGACGTGGGTCCCTTGCTCACTTTGCCACTGGATTCAAGCAAGCCTGGCTGATGACGGCTGAAATGCCAGAAACCGGTCCTAGGATGCTTGTTTCCGGTCCAGGGAAGACATGGCTTGGCAGTTCGGGCTGGACTGTTCCCATGAGGCACAGGGTCAGACTGATTTGCATATGGCCATGTCTGAACTGGGGTGGTGGAGTGAGCTAAAGAATGATGATGGATTAAACCCAGATCAGTTGACTGGGGGTGAGTGTTTGATTGGCTCAAACGTTCCGTCCATCATCCCCTTTTGTATCGCTTTGTTCGCCCTAAGTTGGCGGGGGTATGCCCAGACGTGGGTCCCTTGCTCACTTTGCCACTGGATTCAAGCAAGCCTGGCTGATGACGGCTGGAATGCCAGAAACCGGTCCTAGGATGCTTGTTTCCGGTCCAGGGAAGACATGGCTTGGCAGTTCGGGCTGGACTGTTCCCATGAGGCACAGGGTCAGACTGATTTGCATATGGCCATGTCTGAACTGGGGTGGTGGAGTGAGCTAAAGAATGATGATGGATTAAACCCAGATCAGTTGACTGGGGGTGAGTGTTTGATTGGCTCAAACGTTCCGTCCATCATCCCCTTTGTATCGCTTTGTTCGCCCTAAGTTGGCGGGGGTATGCCCAGACGTGGGTCCCTTGCTCACTTTGCCACTGGATTCAAGCAAGCCTGGCTGATGACGGCTGGAATGCCAGAAACCGGTCCTAGGATGCTTGTTTCCGGTCCAGGGAAGACATGGCTTGGCAGTTCGGGCTGGACTGTTCCCATGAGGCACAGGGTCAGACTGATTTGCATATGGCCATGTCTGAACTGGGGTGGTGGAGTGAGCTAAAGAATGATGATGGATTAAACCCAGATCAGTTGACTGGGGGTGAGTGTTTGATTGGCTCAAACGTTCTGGCCCATCATCCCCTTTTGTATCGCTTTGTTCGCCCTAAGTTGGCGGGGGTATGCCCAGACGTGGGTCCCTTGCTCACTTTGCCACTGGATTCAAGCAAGCCTGGCTGATGACGGCTGGAATGCCAGAAACCGGTCCTAGGATGCTTGTTTCCGGTCCAGGGAAGACATGGCTTGGCAGTTCGGGCTGGACTGTTCCCATGAGGCACAGGGTCAGACTGATTTGCATATGGCCATGTCTGAACTGGGGTGGTGGAGTGAGCTAAAGAATGATGATGGATTAAACCCAGATCAGTTGACTGGGGGTGAGTGTTTGATTGGCTCAAACGTTCCGTCCATCATCCCCTTTTGTATCGCTTTGTTCGCCCTAAGTTGGCGGGGGTATGCCCAGACGTGGGTCCCTTGCTCACTTTGCCACTGGATTCAAGCAAGCCTGGCTGATGACGGCTGGAATGCCAGAAACCGGTCCTAGGATGCTTGTTTCCGGTCCAGGGAAGACATGGCTTGGCAGTTCGGGCTGGACTGTTCCCATGAGGCACAGGGTCAGACTGATTTGCATATGGCCATGTCTGAACTGGGGTGGTGGAGTGAGCTAAAGAATGATGATGGATTAAACCCAGATCAGTTGACTGGGGGTGAGTGTTTGATTGGCTCAAACGTTCCGTCCATCATCCCCTTTTGTATCGCTTTGTTCGCCCTAAGTTGGCGGGGGTATGCCCAGACGTGGGTCCCTTGCTCACTTTGCCACTGGATTCAAGCAAGCCTGGCTGATGACGGCTGGAATGCCAGAAACCGGTCCTAGGATGCTTGTTTCCGGTCCAGGGAAGACATGGCTTGGCAGTTCGGGCTGGACTGTTCCCATGAGGCACAGGGTCAGACTGATTTGCATATGGCCATGTCTGAACTGGGGTGGTGGAGTGAGCTAAAGAATGATGATGGATTAAACCCAGATCAGTTGACTGGGGGTGAGTGTTTGATTGGCTCAAACGTTCCGTCCATCATCCCCTTTTGTATCGCTTTGTTCGCCCTAAGTTGGCGGGGGTATGCCCAGACGTGGGTCCCTTGCTCACTTTGCCACTGGATTCAAGCAAGCCTGGCTGATGACGGCTGGAATGCCAGAAACCGGTCCTAGGATGCTTGTTTCCGGTCCAGGGAAGACATGGCTTGGCAGTTCGGGCTGGACTGTTCCCATGAGGCACAGGGTCAGACTGATTTGCATATGGCCATGTCTGAACTGGGGTGGTGGAGTGAGCTAAAGAATGATGATGGATTAAACCCAGATCAGTTGACTGGGGGTGAGTGTTTGATTGGCTCAAACGTTCCGTCCATCATCCCCTTTTGTATCGCTTTGGTCGCCCTAAGTTGGCGGGGGTATGCCCAGACGTGGGTCCCTTGCTCACTTTGCCACTGGATTCAAGCAAGCCTGGCTGATGACGGCTGAAATGCCAGAAACCGGTCCTAGGATGCTTGTTTCCGGTCCAGGGAAGACATGGCTTGGCAGTTCGGGCTGGACTGTTCCCATGAGGCACAGGGTCAGACTGATTTGCATATGGCCATGTCTGAACTGGGGTGGTGGAGTGAGCTAAAGAATGATGATGGATTAAACCCAGATCAGTTGACTGGGGGTGAGTGTTTGATTGGCTCAAACGTTCCGTCCATCATCCCCTTTTGTATCGCTTTGTTCGCCCTAAGTTGGCGGGGGTATGCCCAGACGTGGGTCCCTTGCTCACTTTGCCACTGGATTCAAGCAAGCCTGGCTGATGACGGCTGGAATGCCAGAAACCGGTCCTAGGATGCTTGTTTCCGGTCCAGGGAAGACATGGCTTGGCAGTTCGGGCTGGACTGTTCCCATGAGGCACAGGGTCAGACTGATTTGCATAAGCACACGTAACTTAGCACA
>CAWUFW010030218.1:0-17629 GCA_963921515.1 Calotriton arnoldi
ACGAAACCAAGTCGACCGACCGAGCCGCACGGAAAATAGCAATCCGGCCGGAAAAACACGCGAATCCAACCGACCGACACGCACCCGGAACAAATCCGACCGAAACGTACCCGCTAACTCCAAACCGCAAAGTACGATGCAAGGCGCGAAACCACGACCGAGTCGGACGGAGGACAAGCCGTACGACCGACACGCATACAAAACCGAGCCGAAGCAACACAATACACCGCGACCGACGCGTACGCAGCATAGAAAACTGCACAAACACAGCGTGAACGAAACGGAAAACACCGTACGAGACCAATGCAGGGTCCGACTCGGTCACAAGAACGTTTCCAACATACACAAACAGCACAAAGGAAAAATCAACCAAAAAAAGGCCAAACATGCAATTACCAAGCCAATAAATACTGGGGGGTGGGGACAGAGAACAAGGACACACCCACAACTCCACCTATATAAAGGACACAAATCACTACCATGAGCCTTTGCAAATGCCATTCCACTGCCAGCACCCAAGAGAAAGCAACCACACACCCACAGCTCATCCCTCACACAAGCCACACACCATCAGCACACCAACAAATACCTACCTCACATACACCCAGCACAACACACACCCACACACCCTCACCTGCACACCAACACACACATCACCCACCATCACCACCCATCACCATGCCCCCCAAGAAGAATCCCAAGTTCCTAGATAGTGAATTGGAAGTCATGGTAGACGAGATCCTCAGGGTGGAGCCACAGCTGTTTGGCACTCTGTCCAACAGACCCCCATGTCGCAGAAAACCAAGATGTGGGAGAGGATCATCAACAGGGTGAACGCCCAATCACCATGTCGGTGCACAAAGACGGACATCCAGAACAGGTGGTATGACGTGCGCAGGAGGGTACGGGACATGCTGAAGAAAGACTACATCAACAGCCAACACACCGGCAGTGGCCCTCCTGCCAAGCCAATATACCTCAGGCCCTGGGAGGAGAAGGTGCGGGCCATCCTTCCGCCAGTGAGCGTATATGGACTAGAGGACATCCCAGAGCCTGGTGAGTACACAACAAATGTACACAATAAACTGCCACAAAACACACACATCACTGTCAAGGGAGAGTCAAACCATGCACTCATAGCAATTACACAGCAACTAGAACAGAATCATCCCAAAATGTGTATGTCAGTCAGATAAACACAACACATGCCATCAAAAAAGTCACATCCAACTGTGCCAACACATGTACAAACACAACCACAACTACAGCTAGGCAGTGGCACAAATAGAACCAACACACACATCCACACATGTAGCCACCACAACAACACCAACACACAGTGAAGACCACTCAAAGGAAGGAATTCTGTGTATGCTGGCCAAGTCAGTGTAGCCAATAGCATCATGGGAGTCGCAGTCACACATATTGCCCGCCCCAAAACTGTCCCATCAACACCACCATGAACCATGCGCACATCACAGGGAGTGGAGAAGGACTCACAAGATGGCTGACACTGGCTACTGCTGTGGGGAGCACAAGGCCCTGCTGCCAACTGTGCACCAACAAACAGCAGGACACCACTGACTGACATCCTGAGAGACAACTTACACTCCCTGCAATGCAAGCACGTTCCATGGGATATCTGGCTGGCTGGGTGGGAAGGGGGACTTGCAGCACTGACTATAGTCACCAGCACCTCCCCTCACACCCTCCCCAACACAAACTCCACAGTACCCACCTGTTAGAATGCAATGCCCTCCATCCTAACACAAGATCCCACAAAGCACCACCACCCTGGGTTATGTCGTGTGAAGCACAGGGACACTCTTGGGACTCTTAGCCAAACAACTGCCAGGACAACACTCCCAGCCATCCTGTCAGCACAGCCAGCCCAACCCACAGGGAAGCAGAGTCAAAAGGAAGGAAGCATGGGCATGCTGGGAAGGGGGTGGAGGCAATAGCATGATGGGAGTCGTAGTCACAGACATTGCTCAGCCTCACAACTGGCCCATCAACACCACCCTGAACCATGCTCACATCACAGGGAGTGGAGAAGGACTCACAAGATGGCTGACACTGGCTACTGCTGTGGGGAGCACAAGGCCCTGCTGCCAACTGTGCACCAACAAACAGCAGGACACCACTGACTGACATCCTGAGAGACAACTTACACTCCCTGCAATGCAAGCACGTTCCATGGTGGGATATCTGGCTGGCTGGGTGGGAAGGGGGACTTGCAGCACTGACTATAGTCACCAGCACCTCCCCTCACACCCTCCCCAACACAAACTCCACAGTACCCACCTGGTAGAATGCAATGCCCTCCATCCTAACACAAGATCCCACAAAGCACCACCACCCTAGGTTATGTCGTGTGAAGCACAGGGACACTCTTGGGACTCTTAGCCAAACAACTGCCAGGACAACACTCCCAGCCATCCTGTCAGCACAGCCAGCCCAACCCACAGGGAAGCAGAGTCAAAAGGAAGGAAGCATGGGCATGCTGGGAAGGGGGTGGAGGCAATAGCATGATGGGAGTCGTAGTCACAGACATTGCTCAGCCTCACAACTGGCCCATCAACACCACCCTGAACCATGCTCACATCACAGGGAGTGGAGAAGGACTCACAAGATGGCTGACACTGGCTACTGCTGTGGGGAGCACAAGGCCCTGCTGCCAACTGTGCACCAACAAACAGCAGGACACCACTGACTGACATCCTGAGAGACAACTTACACTCCCTGCAATGCAAGCACGTTCCATGGTGGGATATCTGGCTGGCTGGGTGGGAAGGGGGACTTGCAGCACTGACTATAGTCACCAGCACCTCCCCTCACACCCTCCCCAACACAAACTCCACAGTACCCACCTGGTAGAATGCAATGCCCTCCATCCTAACACAAGATCCCACAAAGCACCACCACCCTGGGTTATGTCGTGTGAAGCACAGGGACACTCTTGGGACTCTTAGCCAAACAACTGCCAGGACAACACTCCCAGCCATCCTGTCAGCACAGCCAGCCCAACCCACAGGGAAGCAGAGTCAAAAGGAAGGAAGCATGGGCATGCTGGGAAGGGGGTGGAGGCAATAGCATGATGGGAGTCGTAGTCACAGACATTGCTCAGCCTCACAACTGGCCCATCAACACCACCCTGAACCATGCTCACATCACAGGGAGTGGAGAAGGACTCACAAGATGGCTGACACTGGCTACTGCTGTGGGGAGCACAAGGCCCTGCTGCCAACTGTGCACCAACAAACAGCAGGACACCACTGACTGACATCCTGAGAGACAACTTACACTCCCTGCAATGCAAGCACGTTCCATGGTGGGATATCTGGCTGGCTGGGTGGGAAGGGGACTTGCAGCACTGACTATAGTCACCAGCACCTCCCCTCACACCCTCCCCAACACAAACTCCACAGTACCCACCTGGTAGAATGCAATGCCCTCCATCCTAACACAAGATCCCACAAAGCACCACCACCCTGGGTTATGTCGTGTGAAGCACAGGGACACTCTTGGGACTCTTAGCCAAACAACTGCCAGGACAACACTCCCAGCCATCCTGTCAGCACAGCCAGCCCAACCCACAGGGAAGCAGAGTCAAAAGGAAGGAAGCATGGGCATGCTGGGAAGGGGGAGGAGGCAATAGCATGATGGGAGTCGTAGTCACAGACATTGCTCAGCCTCACAACTGGCCCATCAACACCACCCTGAACCATGCTCACATCACAGGGAGTGGAGAAGGACTCACAAGATGGCTGACACTGGCTACTGCTGTGGGGAGCACAAGGACCTGCTGCCAACTGTGCACCAACAAACAGCAGGACACCACTGACTGACATCCTGAGAGACAACTTACACTCCCTGCAACGCAAGCACGTTCCATGGTGGGATAACTGACTGGCTGGCTGGGTGGGAAGGAGGTCTGGCTGTCAACCAAACACAAGCAATGCAGACCATGTTCACACCCCAGAAAATACATAGAAATGCCCAAATAATGCAGGACAATGTGCCACACCAATATCAACCCCTGACTGTGACGACTTAGGACAATGCAATGTACAGGCCCGCACCCAGAGGCACAGTCACAACTGTCATGTGTGTCAACCACTGATGCCTGCAGAAACATGACATACATTGTTTGTGTCTCCCAAAAACAGGTGATGATGGGGACACAGCAGCAGACGCTGAGGAGTCCCAGTCCCAGGCTCAAGAGGATGCAGAGCTCACTGGCGTCGTACAGCCTCTGTCCTCCTCGGACGATGATGAACAACCTGGCACATCCGGTGCAAGTCAACATGCAGCACCAGCAGGACCACCAGCTGCAGCACCAGCAGGACCACCAGCTGCACTCCCTGCACCCACCCCTACAACGACTGTCACCACGAATACCATCCCTGCCGACATGGACAGAATAAGGAGCAACACCAGCACAGTGACCCTGGACCAACCTGGGGCCATGGACACCACCACCACCACCAACCCCCAAGGTGGACCAGGGTTATCTGTGCGTGCCACTGCACACACTGCACATGTCAGCAGGGGTGGTGGGAGGGGTGGGAGACAGAGGTCGCTGCTTGCAGACGTTGCTGGTGTGCATGACGACCCACAACTGGTACGCATAGCTGATGCGTACCAGTCCAGCACCGGAGAGCTCAGCCAGGTAGTGGGGCTCCTCAGAGACATCAAACAGCAGCAGGCTGCCCATCATGCCCGCTTGGACTCCCACATGTCCCACGTGGAGTCACACATGTCCCGTGTGGACTCACACATGTCCCGCGTGGAGTCCAAGTGGGATGCACTGCATGAGATGACGGCGGTGCACAGGGACATTTTACAATGCCTCCGCCAGATGAACAGCAACCAGTCCACACCTCCCTGTGTGCCAACAACATCTGGTGCCGAACAAACTGCAACTGCCACAGGGAGGGAGGAGGACTCTGGCGGAGAGTCCCCTGCACCGCAGCAGCCTGCACTTGAGGGCCCCCCCCAAGAAGAGGGGTCGTCCGAGGAGGGAAAAGTGAGAGGCCGATGGCCAAGCACAACTCCCAGGAAGCCTGAACCTGTTCTGGATGTTCGCCTTTGTGCACAGACTGTTCACCCTGTTGACGGCAACACTACTCCCACACATTGCATGGGGAGTACAAGTTGGACCAATGTGTCAGACAACTGTGGCCCCGATACTGGGGATCCTGTCTACCCGGACTTTCAATTCACCTAGGAACTTGGGATTGCAAGATTCATGTACAGCACAACCCATCCTATGCACTATTAACACAAATGTATCACAATAAACACACTAATACACCATACTTGCCTCTGTCGTGATTCCAACGTGGGTGCTGTTATGGGGATGATGAACTGCAAAATTACACTGTGTATGCGAACTGCAACACCTAGGACAACACAGGCATGTGAGTAAAGGCAACGTGACACATATGAGGGAGACACACCACCAGGGCTACACAACACATACACACCTAGGCCATCTGACTCATTGCCTACACTGATGTTGCCAGGGAAGACGGTGCAATGCACAGACACCACACCCATTCCCAGTTGTAGTCAAGTAGCCCACAGGTGCAGTAAGCAAATGGCAGTCAAATGTGTGACCACAGACAACGCACATCACTAAGTGAAGCACAGGTTTATTACACAGTAGCAACATGCCGTAACCACTACAGATGCAAGGTAACCCCACCTGGTAGCGGGCACACAGTCAACAACTGTAGACGGAAGGAAGTCCATGGGTGTGGCGCACATCACCTGTAGGGACACAACAGCTACCAGCCTGGATGTGCAATCACGTCGTCGGTGGACACAGTTGACCAAACGAATCTGAAAGTACCCTGTGAAGGACAGAAATGACACACAGTCAAAAGCAATGGTCAGGACAGAACAGCAAAACTCATGCACAATACATGTTACAAGATACCCACCCAGAACCAAGTTAGCATGTCAACACTGTTGGGGAGTACAGCCCACCTGTAACCACACATCGCAACACACATCCAGTCAAGTAGCCCATGGACACACTCCAACAGCGCCAGAGCCCCACCCACACATCATGGCAACTCACATCATTGACATGACACCTCAGGATACTCACATTCAGCTAAAGAAGTTGGTGATGAGCTGTGTGCGGACATCACCATCACCATCATCATCATCATCGTCACTGGCATCGTGGTCCAGGCCAGGATCCTCCACAGGTGGCGGATGTTGGTCATCGTCATCCTGGATGAGAGGCAACTCCTTCCGCACTGCCAGGTTGTGTAGCATGCAGCAGACGATGATAATCTTGCACACTTTCGCAGGGGCATATGGGAGGGACCCTCCGGTCTTGTCCAGGCAGCGGAAGCGGCTCTTCAGGAGACCAAAGGTCCACTCAATCACTCTCCTGGTCCGACCATGTGCCTCATTGTAGCGCATCTGGGCAGGTGTCACAGGGTTCCTGAGGGGTGTCAGCAACCACGGCATGTTGGGGTATCCCGAGTCACCTACGGACAGACAAGTGCACATCAGCTGACTTGGAAAAGTGGGCGGAATACTACAGATCAGATCACACACAATGGCACAAAGTCAGTACACACCGACAAGCCAGGCACGCTGGTTCTGCATCTGTGCCATCATCCTGGGGATGCGACTACTCCTCATCACAAAGGCATCGTGTGCTGAACCAGGGAAACGGGCACACACGTGTGTGATGGTCATGTCTGCAAGACACACCACCAGTGCATTGACCGAGTGGTAGTGCTTGCGGTTCCTGTAGGCCTGCTCCTGGGCCTGTGGTGGTACCAAAGCCACATGTGTCCCATCAATGGAGCCAATGACATGCGGCATCCTCCCCAGGGCATAAAAGTCACTCTTCACGTCAGTGAGTCGTCGCAGTCTAGGGAAATAGATGTACCGGTTCAGGAAGAGCAACATTGCCGCCAAAACATCGCGGAGCACACGGCTGAACATGGTCTGTGACATCCCACCAGCAGACGCCACAGTATGTTGGAAGGTACCGGTGGCAAAGAAGTGTAGGGCTGCCATCACCTTCACCTTGGGGGTCAGCGCTGTAGGATACGGCCGGCCAGGCTGCAAATGTGGGGACAACTGCACTGCCAAATCCTCAATCAGCTGCCTGGTGAAGCGGTACCGTCGGATGCTGTCCCGTTCCACCATCGTTGCCAGGTCTGGGAATGGCCGATGGACAGCAGGAGCCCTGCAGTGCAGAGGAGAAGTAAGCAAGATCGTCAGTCACCCCACATATGCGGCATTGAACACACTCAAGATCCCAACATACATCATCATGAGGCACAACTACATGAAGTGTGCAGTACCGGAAGGACATGTATGGTACATACATGGCCAACATCTGTCAACACGGTCCTACAGGTGGCATCAATTTGTCCCAGGTTGGCCCATTGGATATCATGATGCCGTGTCACAGTCACCCCCCACAGTGACATGTGAGGACAGATGTGACCCAGGCACCACAGCTCAACGACAGGTACATTCCCAGGGACCCTGTAATGCCACATGGACACTGGCATCACCTGGAGTATCATGTGTACACCACAGCAAAACAAACATGACCCCCACAGGTAGTGGCCACACTTGCCATGGCAGGACAGACATGGACGTCTGTGACACACACGCACAACATCAGAGTCCATGCACACACAACGTGGATGTGGAGACTGTCTCCCATTGTGCACATGAAATCAGAGACATTGTAAACACTACATGCACAAAGACTGTGGAGGGCCATCACTATTGTGCCACTGGGACACCCTGGCTCAAACATACCGTCCCACATGGGACTCACGGGGTATGTGACATGACATACACAAACACCACTGTGAAATGTGACCATGACACATGCACAGATATGAACAGTTGCACATCACAGTGGTCACGTATACGTAACACCCAGGATCCTGTCCCCATGAACACGTGCACAGCCTGGGGGTGGCTGCCCACAGGTGACACCCACAGGACAACATGTACACCAACATACACACAATAGGAAATGCAGCCTTACATGCCTTATGATAAGGTTTGGACAGGCTGTCGTGATGTAGGTGTGCCCCTCACTCCCTGGGAGCTATCTGTGGCTGGCATATGTCCATCTGAGACAGGCATGCTGACCTATGCCAGTCACATGTACAGTGATGCGTTGTACCGCAATGGACCGATCGGTGCCTCCGGCCGGCCCATTGCCTTCAATGTGTGCGGGTACGCGTTGTACCCCTGTGCGCGTTGTACCGCAATGGACCGATCGGTGCCTCCGGCCGGCCCATTGCCTTCAATGTGTGCGGGTACGCGTTGTACCCCTGTGCGCGTTGAACTGCAATGGACCGATCGGTGCCTCCGGCCGGCCCATTGCCTTCAATGTGTGCGGGTACGCGTTGTACCCCTCTGCGCGTTGAACTGCAATGGACCGATCGGTGCCTCCGGCCGGCCCATTGCCTTCAATGTGTGCGGGTACGCGTTGTACCCCTGTGCGCGTTGTACCGCAATGGACCGATCGGTGCCTCCGGCCGGCCCATTGCCTTCAATGTGTGCGGGTACGCGTTGTACCCCTGTGCGCGTTGAACTGCAATGGACCGATCGGTGCCTCCGGCCGGCCCATTGCCTTCAATGTGTGCGGGTACGCGTTGTACCCCTGTGCGCGTTGAACTGCAATGGACCGATCGGTGCCTCCGGCCGGCCCATTGCCTTCAATGTGTGCGGGTACGCGTAGTACCCCTGTGCGCGTTGTACCGCAATGGACCGATCGGTGCCTCCGGCCGGCCCATTGCCTTCAATGTGTGCGGGTACGCGTTGTACCCCTGTGCGCGTTGTACCGCAATGGACCGATCGGTGCCTCCGGCCGGCCCATTGCCTTCAATGTGTGCGGGTACGCGTTGTACCCCTGTGCGCGTTGAACCGCAATGGACCGATCGGTGCCTCCGGCCGGCCCATTGCCTTCAATGTGTGCGGGTACGCGTTGTACCCCTGTGCGCGTTGAACCGCAATGGACCGATCGGTGCCTCCGGCCGGCCCATTGCCTTCAATGTGTGCGGGTACGCGTTGTACCCCTGTACGCGTTGTACCGCAATGGACCGATCGGTGCGCACCCATTGACAATGGGCTTGCCTGGCAACGGACGCGTTTTCGAATTTCGAACGAGTCGGTTGCTGGAAATTCAGTTGGTCACCCACAACAATGTTGCAAAATCATGTATGTCATGAAGTTGAAGATTTGAAGGATGCTGTGGGCGTGTTTTGGTGCTGCTATTCCATGGATTGGCCAGATTCAGAAGATGCAAACGACTTGGACCTATCACTTTGGACACAAGGGACAGGATCTGCCTCTCCAGCACATATATATTGCTGGCTGTTCCCCTGAGAGCCCACTTGCCTGCACTACATGCTCCAAGACGACATCTGCCACTGCACTGCTGCTGTCTCTGCCCCTCTGGACCCTGCAATGGCACGTACTGTGGAGAGAGCCCCAGCCTTCAGCCTTGAGGAGAACCAGGCCCTGCTGGACAGCCTATTTCCACAGTACAGCAAGCTGTATGGGACACCAGGGGAGCAGGTGAGTGTCCTGTGCACTGCCTTTCTGAATGTGCATTTTGTCTGACTAGCAAGGCTGAGAGTCTGCACGCCACTGGCTAGCAGGCTCACTGAGTAGTTGTCACCCCCCATAGTGTGTAGTGACTTGCACTGGACAGGTATGGTGCAGTGACAGTGCTTCTGAACAGGGTTTTACTCCCCATGCAATGATACCATGTAGTGACTTCTGGAAAACTGTCCATGGGCAGCCGTGCACTGCCTGTGTACACCATGTGCCCCTGTGATTGCGACATGTATATGCAACTGTGTCATGCACGGATATGTTGCATGTGTAGTAATGGCCTTATCACTTTGTCATCCTGACAGGCTTCTGCCCATCGGAAGCAGGAGATATGGAAGGACATCGTCCGGGCTGTCCGGTCCGTGGGGGTCTACAAGCACCGGATCCGCAACTGCAAAAAGAGGTGGCAGGACCTTCGGGGCTGGACCCGGAGGATTGCACGGGTCCAGCTGAAGCTGTCGCCTCCTCGCAGGAGGGGCGGAACACGGACCCTGACCCCCCACATGCTCAGGATCCTGGCGGTGGTCTTTCCAGACCTGGATGGGCAGCTGAAGGCCAGAGAGCAGCAAGGAGGGGGTGAGTCAAAGACTGCACTGTGAACTCTGTCTAACATGCTATGTGCCCTCCTCGGGCCTGGTTAAACTGCCACAGTACAGCAGTCATGTTGTCCAGGAGCCATGTCCCTCTATTGTGCACTGCCCACTCCTCATCTGATACCCAGGTGTGGCCCTTACATGCAGGGAATTCTGTCACTTAGGACTGTGTCCTTGCAGTTTGCTTGACTCAAGGTGGGAGACAGCATCTGTTTCCCTTACTCTGTGGTGGGCATCATGGGTGGGTCCATTGCTTACACAATGCCTGTATTCTGACATGTATTCAGCGTGTTACTTTGATCTGTGGTCCAATTGCTGAGCTGATCCACCACATGTGGCTGGGGTATCTGGCACACACCCATGCTGCGGGTGGGAACAATGTTTGGGCCCCAGGAGTATGTATATGATGTGTGTCACACATACTTAGCCAGCTGCCTACAGTCCAGGGCTCATCCCTCATTCATGTGGGGCTGGACAGTCATGCCTACTCCAGGCCATACAATACACTCTGTACTCCCACTCCCGTGTATCAGCTGACACATTGTGCGCAGTGATTTGACCCCTCAGGTGTCTGCCTCTGTGTCAGTGTGCTGTGGATTAGTCGCCAGGACTGCTGTGGAGTTTCTTGGTAGGGGCTCAGCATGCCACTGGAGATGTGACCATAGGAGACGATACTTGTGTGACACATAGGTGTCTGATCAGCTGCCCATGCAGACTGGGGCATGTGAATGTGAAGTTCAGGCAGCTGTTCCCCATGCACAGCAGAGTGTGAGGGGCTCAGGTTCAGAGGGTAGTGTCACAGGTCTACCATATGTCCAATAGGTATGACCTGGACAGATGAGGGTTAAGAGGATGTGTTGTGGGGGGATGTACATGTGCACTTGTGCAGCTCCAGGACTTGCATTCCCCATGACCTACTATTGTGACACAGTGCAGAGTGTTGTTGTCTGGCTGCAAAGTCATACATCACTGAGACAGTGATGTATGACTTTGCAGGCATGCCTCCGCCATGGCATGTGTCTACTGATTGGTGAGCCTGCAGGGGAGTGACATGTGCTACATGCACACCATAGTGGCGCTGGCTATCAGGACATGGGTGCATCATGGTGTCTGTCGCTGGTATGCATCACATGCATTTCCTATTTGACTCTGGGCATCCCTTTCATCCGGAAACCTGTACTGACTCAGTGGCAAGAGCTGTGATGTGTGCATGTCCACATGCCACACCGTGTCCTCTGCACTGTCCAACTACTGTGTACTTGGTGCATGTGTCAACACTGGGGTGTTGCAATCCAACAGACACCAGACAGATGGGTGCAAGGCCATGTGGGATGTGAGTGCCATGCTTGGCATCAGACTGACAATTGACTTCTCCTGTTCAATTAGGGCACTTTTAGCAATGTACAACTAATGATGCCAGGGCTTGCTCTGTGATGTGCTGTGCTCACAGTGGTGTGTGCGTTATGTGCAGGTGACTGATGTCTGTCTGTTTCCCCATTGTTTGCAGATACATCCACGGCCACGGAAGGGGACAGCTCCACGGACCAGGAGGAGCCAGAGAGCCAGACTGGGTCAGCAGCCGAGGAGTGGTCGGAGGGACCCAGTGGCACGGAGGGCGAGGGGAGCCACACCGAGGAGTCCTCAGCAGCATCCACCTCAGCTGAGGACCAGAGCAACTCGGAGGATGACTCCCTTGTGGAGGCGGGTGTCAGCAGCCACCACACCCCAGCTAGTGTTGCTGTCCCCGCCACCCCCAGCACCACCACCGCCCTCCCATCGGCTCCCATTCCCCAGGTCCGTGGAGGCTCCCATGTCCGGGAGCGTGTCTCCTTTGGGCCAGGCACCGCACCCCCTGCCCCTGTGTCCCCTGCTGCCCTGAGTGAGGAGTCTGTGTACCTCCTTCGCCAGCTCCATGTAGGGCAGACAGCCATGCTGAGTGTCCTCCATGCGCACACCGCGCTGTTGACTCAGCTGGTGTCGTTCATGGAGGGCATCTCATCGGGCATGTCTGACCTACAGAGGGGCAATAGGTCCATGGACTCCTCCCTGACGGCAGCAGTGTCCCTCCTCAAACGGTCCCTCACCCCTCCTGCCTCTGCTCCATCCACACTCCCCAGCACCTTACCCATCCCAAGCACACACACACCGGCACAGGCACACACCAGCACACACACATCCAGCACACTGACACACACGCCAATGACAAAACGCACACGCACGCACGCACATTCAGGGGACTGAAGCCAGACTCACAGGGGATGGGGCCCTGGAACACACACACGCATCCACATGCACTGCGCAGTCCTCAGTTCCCTCTCCCTCCAAAGCACCCTCCCTTGCCTCACCTGCAACCCCAAAGTCACAGCAGCTCTTCCTCTGTGACCTCGGCCTCTTCCCCACCGATGAAGCTGCTCCAGCATCCCGGGGGAAGAGGAAGCCCACCCACACGGAGCAGAGTGCCCCTCGCACCCGGACACCCTCCCCCAGGCGCAGACGGACTGAGGCCCCCACCCGCAAGTCCCCCCGGAGTCCTAAGAGCAAGACCCCGCCACCGCCCTGCAGCTCAGGCACAAGGTCTCCGTCCTCCATCCCTCAGGCCCCCACTGCACAGGTGCCCCCAGCACACCCTGCCCCAGGTTCCCCCACCCACAGATATACCATCCCCAAGAGGATCAGGCCTTCTCCCCCTGCCACTTGCTCTCCCAGCACCACACCCCCGCTGCGCTTGTCTGTGCCACTGATGTGGTGAGGGTGTCCTCCCCCTCTGTCCAACCCACCTTGCCTGTTCCCCATTCTCCTCCCCTGGAGGTAGGCACTGCAGTGGAGTCCACTACCGCCCTGTCTGACTTGGGCACTGCAGTGGCGGACCTGTCCACTCCATCTGCAGGGTCCACTGCAGTTGTGCCGGCACCCACGACATCTGAGTCATGCCCCCAGTTGTGCCGGCACACACCATGTCAGACACCTCCACTTCAGTTGTCAGTGGCTCTCCAGCACCCACCACCCCTTCCCTGACTCCCCTGGTGAGCCCTGATCCTGTCCCTGCGGTGCCTGGCCTGCCCCCCGGTTGCCCCTCCTAGTGGATTGTCCCTGGTTTTGTGCAGGCATGCGTAGGGTGACATCTGCCAGTGTCACCCTGTTTGAACTTTGACAATGGACTGGCCATTGGCCTTTGCTCTATTTTTTCTGGACGTCGTTTTCAATCAACACATATGCTGAATAAAGCAACTTTCTTTTCTCTAGTGCTCATGCTTCAGATGTACATGTTGTTGGTGCTGCTAACCATGCCCTTGCTGCAGTGATGGTGATATCTGGTCTCATGATTATGAAGTGTTACTGTGCAGGAACCCATGTGGTCCAGGGGGAATGTGTCCTATCATGTGGTGTATCCATGTCATCAATAGCAGCATCTGAGGGTGTCATGTGTTCAGTATTTGGCAATGGGTTTCCTACTTACATTAGCAATTTCATATCTGTGGCTTCCACCCCTGCACATCTGTTGTGCCTGCCATCGTTGCATTTGTCTACTTCCCTGACCGTGTTGCCATCTCCACTGGACATGCAGGTTTGGGCATCAATGGGGAAGGACTCATCCGTGTAGTCAGTGCAACATTGCTATACAAGTGTGTTGGATCTGTGCTGATGATTCCGTTGGCACATCCATGACCAGGCTGATGTGATGGGAGCCCTCATTTGGTGCTAATTGTTGATTGTGTGACCAAGTGCTCAGCTGACATGATGGGGCCCTACTGAGGCAACATATGGCACAGCTTTCCTCACACAGGAGTGGAGTCCCCTCATGGCAGTGTGTACACGTGTGACATTGCCTGCGCCCAAGGTGTGTGTTGTATGTGCATGTCTGTGTGTTCACTTCCATTTATCTGCGCATGCTGTGATCCCTAGTGTTGTACCTGTTTGTGATGCTTGCTGACTTGAGCTATGTTCCCCCAAAGTCTTCTCCCTGTGTTCTCTGTGATGTGGGTGCATGGCACATTACTGGTCATCAGGGTGTCACCCATAGGTGTGTTTGCTGTCAGGGATGAGTTTGTGTGCAGACGCAGATGGGTCACAGTCAGGTTTCCCCTTGGCACTTGTTGTTTGCCCCTGTCATGTGATTTTCAGTTCGTGTTATCTTTCAGTGATTGTGACACGTTGTGTGTGTGACTGCTGGCACTCCTCAGGGTCCGGGCTGCAATGTTGGTTGTTGTCTATGTGTGTTCTTTGTGGGTGACCTTGGCTTCTTCATTGGTGTGTGACTGTGGCTGGGATCCCATTGGTTGGTGTGGTATCGCCGTCATGTCCATGTACAGCGTAGTGTGCAGTGTGTCAGACATTCAGGAGTCTTGTTGAGTGGCCATGTGTGATGTGTTTCTGCACCTTGGTTCCCACCCACCACCCTGGAATAGTCATGGGTGCATGTGCAATGTCACCAGTGCATGTGTACTTCACTGCTGCACATTGTTAGAGGTCGAGGGGTGTGGTCTTGAGTGTGTGCAGATGGGAGTTGTTGCCCAGCTAGTCCCCTGCCTCCATGTTGGCCTTGGCTTACTGGCCATGCTGATTGATTTGTGCTTGTGTAGGTGTGATGGTAGTTTGTTGCTCAGGACACCTGACTGTGGTTCACAGAGTGAACGACATTTAGCTTTGTCATCACAGTGGGATTTTTATTCAGCCCAGGGTCACCACATTGTGGGGGCCCTGGGGGTGGTGCTGTGGTGTGTCTGTGTCTTGCTGTGTCAGTTGTTGTTCCTACGTGCCTGTGTGACATGTGTGTTTTGTGCTCCCTCTCATCTGACAATGCCTGCTTGCCCACATAGGGGATTTGGATCCATGAGTTACCTTAGTGTGGCAGTGTATGCACATCTGTATGATTGGTATTCAGCTCTCCTCATGTGTTGTGTGGTTGCCTGGGGACACTGGCACCCCCACCCCTCACCTGCTGTGTATGATGACAGTGTTGGTCTGCCTGTTTGTGTTTGTGCATCTGCACCACTGCATTGGCATATCTTGGGTGTGCCATTGGCTGTATGTTGTTTGGTGTGTTTCCCCTGCTGTCCCTGGGACTCCTAGGTCATCGGTCAGCACAGTGATCATGGTTTGTGTGTCCCATTGCTGCCATGGTATGGTATCTGTTCACCTCACATCTGCTGTCTCCACAGGATATCTGCATTTGTGTGCCCATTGGTGCAAATATGTGGTTCTGCATTCTGATGGTCACTTCTGTCATTGTGTCATTGATGAATGTTGACGGTCTCAGCCCCCATGGGTGTTGTTTGTCTGCACATGGCCAAAGGAATGTCTCATTTGCACTGCAGTATTTGGCTCCCCCAATTTATGTTGCAATGGGACACATACACTACTTTGCCACAGATGAGTTTTTGGTTCTGTGACCAGGAATGATCCATGCAGTTTGGCAGTTGCAGCTCTTTCTTTGTCAACACTTACCTTTTGGTCACTGTGATGATGGGGGTGTAGACCCCATTGCCACAATGGTCAAAATGTGCTTCAGCTATGGACCCCACACTTGCCTTTTGGTCACTGTGATGATGGGGGTTTAGACCCCATTGCCACAATGGTCAAAATGTGCTTCAGCCATGGACCCCACACTTGCCTTTTGGTCACTGTGATGATGGGGGTTTAGACCCCATTGCCACAATGGTCAGAATGTGCTTCTGCTATGGACCCCACACTTGCCTTTTGGTCACTGTGATGATGGGGGTTTAGACCCCATTGCCACAATGGTCAAAATGTGCTTCAGCTATGGACCCCACACTTGCCTTTTGGTCACTGTGATGATGGGGGTTTAGACCCCATTGCCACAATGGTCAAAATGTGCTTCAGCTATGGACCCCACACTTGCCTTTGGTCACTGTGATGATGGGGGTTTAGACCCATTGCCACAATGGTCAAAATGTGCTTCAGCTATGGACCCCACACTTGCCTTTTGGTCACTGTGATGATGGGGGTTTAGACCCCATTGCCACAATGGTCAAAATGTGCTTCGGCTATGGACCCCACACTTACCTTTTGGTCACTGTGATGATGGGGGTTTAGGCCCCATTGCCACAATGGTCATGGGCTGCTTAGCATTGTGGGTGCCACACACATATATGTGTGGCACATGTGCTAGGGGGTCACATTGTATGTTCAAAGTCATGTTCGGTGTTGTAGGCATTTGACACAGCCTACACACGCTTGTCATGGTGGTGGGGGGATGTCTTTATCTTGCATTCCCTAGGTTGTGGTGTGCTTGTTGTGTCATGCATTGTCCATCCTATGAGTGGGGGTGGTAGTAGTGGTAGGCATCCAGCCCCCTGGGTGTGGGTGGTAGTAGTGGTAGGCATCCAGCCCCCTGGCTAAGGGTGGTAGTAGTGGTAGGCATCCTGCCCCCCTGGCTAAGGGTGGTAGTAGTGGTAGGCATCCAGCCCCCCTGGCTAAGGGTGGTAGTAGTGGTAGGCATCCAGCCCCCCGGGCTAAGGGTGGTAGTAGTGGTAGGCATCCAGCCCCCCTGGCTAAGGGTGGTAGTAGTGGTAGGCATCCAGCCCCCCTGGCTAAGGGTGGTAGTAGTGGTAGGCATCCAGCCCCCCTGGCTAAGGGTGGTAGTAGTGGTAGGCATCCAGCCCCCCTGGGTAAGGGTGGTAGTAGTGGTAGGCATCCAGCCCCCCTGGCTAAGGGTGGTAGTAGTGGTAGGCATCCAGCCCCCCTGGCTAAGGGTGGTAGTAGTGGTAGGCATCCAGCCCCCCTGGCTAAGGGTGGTAGTAGTGGTAGGCATCCAGCCCCCCTGGCTAAGGGTGGTAGTAGTGGTAGGCATCCAGCCCCCTGGCTAAGGGTGGTAGTAGTGGTAGGCATCCAGCCCCCCTGGCTAAGGGTGGTAGTAGTGGTAGGCATCCTGCCCCCCTGGCTAAGGGTGGTAGTAGTGGTAGGCATCCAGCCCCCCTGGCTAAGGGTGGTAGTAGTGGTAGGCATCCAGCCCCCCTGGGTGAGGGTGGTAGTAGTGGTAGGCATCCAGCCCCCTGGCTAAGGGTGGTAGTAGTGGTAGGCATCCAGCCCCCCTGGCTAAGGGTGGTAGTAGTGGTAGGCATCCAGCCCCCCTGGGTGAGGGTGGTAGTAGTGGTAGGCATCCAGCCCCCCTGGCTAAGGGTGGTAGTAGTGGTAGGCATCCTGCCCCCCTGGCTAAGGGTGGTAGTAGTGGTAGGCATCCAGCCCCCCTGGCTAAGGGTGGTAGTAGTGGTAGGCATCCAGCCCCCCTGGGTGAGGGTGGTAGTAGTGGTAGGCATCCTGCCCCCCTGGCTAAGGGTGGTAGTAGTGGTAGGCATCCAGCCCCCCTGGCTAAGGGTGGTAGTAGTGGTAGGCATCCAGCCCCCCTGGCTAAGGGTGGTAGTAGTGGTAGGCATCCAGCCCCCCTGGGTGAG
>CAWUFW010030219.1:0-17629 GCA_963921515.1 Calotriton arnoldi
CCTAGATTGTGAATTGGAAGTCACAGTAGGCGAGATCCTCCCAGGGTGGAGCCACAGCTGTTTGGCACACTGGTCCAACAGACCCCATGTCGCATGAAAAACCAAGATGTGGGAGAGGATCATCAACAGGGTGAACGCCCAATCACCCTGTCGAGGCGCACAAAGACCGAGCATCCAGAACAGGTGGTATGACGTGCGCAGGAGGGTCCGGGGAGCTGCTCAAGAAAGACTACATCAACAGCCAATACACCGGCAGCAGTGGCCCTCCTGCCAAGCCAGTATGCCTCAGGCCCTGGGAGGAGAAGGTGGCGGGCCATCCTTCCGCCAGTGAGCGTATATGGACTAAGAGGACATCCCAGAGCCTGGTGAGTACACAACAAATGTACACAGCCGACTGCCACAAAACACACACATCACTGTCAAGGGAGAAGTCAAACCATGCACTCATAGCAGCAATTACACAGCAACTAGAACAGAATCATCCCAAAATGTGTATGTCAGTCAGATAAACACAACACATGCTAGCATCAAAAAAGTCACATCAACTTGTGCCAACACATGCTACAAACACAACCACAACTACAGCTAGGCAGTGGCACAAATAGAACTAACACACACACATCCACACATGTAGCCACCACAACAACACCAACACACAGTGAAGACCACTCCAAAGGAAGGAATTCTGTGTGTACTGGCCCAAGTCAGTGTAGCCAATAGCATCATGGGAGTCGCACTCACACATGTTACCCCCCCCCCCCCCAACTGTCCCATCAGCACCACCACCTGAACCATGCTCACATCACAGGGAGTGGAGAAGGACTCACAAGATGGCTGACACTGGCTACTGCTGTGGGAGCACAAGGCTCTGCTGCCAACTGTGCACCAACAAACAGCACGGACACCGCGACTGAAACATCCTGGGGGAGCAACTTACACTCCCTGCAATGCAAGCGCGTTCCCATGGTGGGATATCTGGCTGGCTGGCTGGGTGGGAAGGGGGACTTGCAGCACTGACCATGAGTCACCCAGCACCCTCCCCTGCACCCCCCCAACACAAACTCCACAGTACCCACCTGGTAGAATGCAGCTGCCCTCCATCCTAACACAAGATCCCACAAAGCACCACCACCCTGGGTTATGTTGTGTGAAGCACGGGGACACTCTTGGGACTCTTAGCCAAACAACTGCCAGGACAACACTCCCAGCCATCCTGTCAGCACAGCCAAAGCCACACCCCACAGGGAAGCAGGAGTCAAAGGAAGGAAGCATGGGCATGCTGGGAAGGGGTGGAGGCAATAGCATGATGGGAGTCGTAGTCACAGACATTGCTCAGCCTCACAACTGGCCCATCAACACCACCCTGAACCATGCTCACATCACAGGGAGTGGAGAAGGACTCACAAGATGGCTGACACTGGCTACTGCTGTGGGGAGCACAAGGCCCTGCTGCCAACTGTGCACCAACAAACAGCAGGACACCACTGACTGACATCCTGAGAGACAACCCACACTCCCTGCAATGCAAGCACGTTCCATGGTGGGATATCCGGCTGGCTGGGTGGGAAGGGGGACTGCAGCACTGACCATAGTCACCAGCACCTCCCCTCACCCCCCCAACACAAACTCCACAGTACCCACCTGGTAGAATGCAATGCCCTCCATCCTAACACAAGATCCCACAAAGCACCACCACCCTGGGTTATGTTGTGTGAAGCACAGGGACACTCTTGGGACTCTTAGCCAAACAACTGCCAGGACAACACTCCCAGCCATCCTGTCAGCACAGCCAGCCCACCCCACAGGGAAACAGAGTCAAAGGAAGGAAGCATGGGCATGCTGGGAAGGGGGTGGAGGCAATAGCATGATGGGAGTCGTAGTCACAGCTCTACATCCCCCACCACATGGCCCAGCAAGCTCACACTCACGCATGCACATCCCACAGAGAGGTAGAAAGGCCCATCAAAGATGTCTGACACTGTTGCTGTGTCGTGGGGAGCACAAGGGCATGCTGGGAACTGCACATCAACCAACAGCAGGACACCACTGACTGACATCCTGAGAGACAACTTCCACTCCCTGCAATGCAAGCACGTTCCATGGTGGGATATCCGGCTGGCTGGGTGGGAAGGGGGACTTGCAGCACTGACCATAGTCACCAGCACCTCCCTCACCCCCCCCAACACAAACTCCACAGTACCCACCTGGTAGAATGCAATGCCCTCCATCCTAACACAAGATCCCTAAAGCACCACCACCCTGGGTTATGTTGTGTGAAGCACAGGGACACTCTTGGGACTCTTAGCCAAACAACTGCCAGGACAACACTCCAGCCATCCTGTCAGCACAGCCAGCCCACCCCACAGGAAGCAGAGTCAAGGAAGGAAGCATGGGCATGCTGGGAAGGGGGTGGAGGCAATAGCATGATGGGAGTCGTAGTCACAGACATTGCTCAGCCTCACAACTGGCCCATCAACACCACCCTGAACCATGCTCACATCACAGGGAGTGGAGAAGGACTCACAAGATGGCTGACACTGGCTACTGCTGTGGGGAGCACAAGGCCCTGCTGCCAACTGTGCACCAACAAACAGCAGGACACCACTGACTGACATCCTGAGAGACAACTTACACTCCCTGCAATGCAAGCACGTTCCATGGTGGGATATCCGGCTGGCTGGGTGGGAAGGGGGACTTGCAGCACTGACCATAGTCACCAGCACCTCCCCTCACACCCCCCCCCAACACAAACTCCACAGTACCCACCTGGTAAGAATGCAATGCCCTCCATCCTAACACAAGATCCCACAAAGCACCACCACCCTGGGTTATGTTGTGTGAAGCACAGGGACACTCTTGGGACTCTTAGCCAAACAACTGCCAGGACAACACTCCCAGCCATCCTGTCAGCACAGCCAGCCCACCCCACAGGGAAGCAGAGTCAAAAGGAAGGAAGCATGGGCATGCTGGGAAGGGGGTGGAGGCAATAGCATGATGGGAGTCGTAGTCACAGACATTGCTCAGCCTCACAACTGGCCCATCAACACCACCCTGAACCATGCTCACATCACAGGGAGTGGAGAAGGACTCACAAGATGGCTGACACTGGCTACTGCTGCGGGGAGCACAAGGCCCTGCTGCCAACTGTGCACCAACAAACAGCAGGACACCTCTGACTGACATCCTGAGAGACAACTTACACTCCCTGCAATGCAAGCACGTTCCATGGTGGGATAACTGACTGGGTGGGTGGGTGGGTGGGAAGGAGGTCTGGCTGTCAACCAAACACAATCAATGCAGACCATGTTCACACCCCAGAGAATACATAGAAATGCCCAAATAATGCAGGACAATGTGCCACACCAATATCAACCCCTGACTGTGACGACTTAGGACAATACAATGTACAGGCCCGCACCCCGAGGGCACAGTCACAACTGTCAGGTGTGTCAACCACTGATGCCTGCAGAAACATGACATACATTGTTTGTGTCTCCCAAAACAGAGTGATGATAGGGACACAGCAGCAGGCGCTGAGGAGTCCCAGTCCCAGGCTCAAGAGGATGCCGAGCTCACTGGCGTCGTACAGCCTCTGTCCTCCTCGGACGATGAAGAACAACCTGGCACATCCGGTGCAAGTCAACATGCTGCACCAGCAGGACCACCAGCTGCAGCACCAGCAGGTCCACCAGCTGCACCCCCTGCACCCACCCCTCCAACGACTGTCACCACGAATACCATCCCTGCCGACATGGACAGAATAAGGAACAACACCAGCGCAGTGACCCTGGACCAACCTGGGGCCATGGACACCACCACCACCACCAACCCCCAAGGTGGACCAGGGTTATCTGTGCGTGCAACTGCACACACTGCACATGTCAGCAGGGGTGGTGGGAGGAGTGGGAGACAGAGGTCGCTGCTTGCAGACGTTGCTGGTGTGCATGAAGACCCACAACTGGTACGCATAGCTGATGCGTACCAGTCCAGCACCGGAGAGCTCAGCCAGGTAGTGGGGCTCCTCAGAGACATCAAACAGCAGCAGGCTGCCCATCATGCCCGCTTGGACTCCCACATGTCCCATGTGGAGTCACACATGTCACGTGTGGACTCCGCACATGTCACGTGTGGACTCCCACATGACCCGCGTGGAGTCCAAGTGGGATGTGCTACATGAGATGACGGCGGTGCACAGGGACATTTTACAATGCCTCCGCCAGATGAACAGCAACCAGTCCACACCTCCCTGTGTGCCAACAACATCTGGTACCGAACAAACTGCAACTGCCACAGGGGAGGAGGAGGACTCTGGCGGAGAGTCCCCTGCACCGAGCAGCCTGCACTTGAGGGCCCCCCCCAAGAAGAGGGGTCGTCCGAGAGGGGAAAGTGAGAGGCTGATGGCCAAGCGCAACTCCCAGGAAGCCTGAACCTGTTCTGGATTTTCGCCTTTGTGCACAGACTGTTCACCCTGTTGATGGCAACACTACTCCCACACATTGCATGGGAGTACAAGTTGGAACAATGTGTCAGACAACTGTGGCCCGATACTGGGGATCCTGTCTACCTGGACTTTCTATTCATCTAGGAACTTGGGATTGCAAGATTCATGTACAGCACAATCCATCCTATGCACTATTATCACAGATGTATCACAATAAACACAATAATACACCATACTTGCCTCTGTCGTGATTCCAACGTGGGTACTGTTATGGGGATGATGAACAACAAAATTACACTGTGTATGCGAACTGCAACAGCAAGGACAACACAGGCATGTGAGTACAGGCAACGTGACACATATGAGGGAGACACACCACCAGGGCTACACAACACATACACACCTAGGCCATCTGACTCATTGCCTACACTGATGTTGCCAGGGAAGACGGTGCAATGCACAGACACCACACCCATTCCCAGTTGTAGTCAAGTAGCCCACAGGTGCAGTAAGCAAATGGCAGTCAAATGTGTGACCACAGACAACGCACATCACTAAGTGAAGCACAGGTTTATTACACAGTAGCAACATGCCGTAACCACTACAGATGCAAGGTAACCCCACCTGGTAGCGGGCACACAGTCAACAACTGTAGACAGAAGGAAGTCCATGGGTGTGGCGCACATCACCTGTAGGGACACAACTAGCTACCAGCCTGGATGTGCAATCACGTTGTCGGTGGACACAGTTGACCAAAACGAATCTGAAAGTACCCTGTGAGGGACAGAAATGACACACAGTCAAAAGCAATGGAGTACAGGACAGAACAGCAAAACTCATGCACAATACATGTTACAAGATACCCACCCAGAACCAAGTTAGCATGTCAACACTGTTGGGGAGTACAGCCCACCTGTCACCACACATGCGCAACACACATCCAGTCAAGTAGCCCATGGACACACTCCAACAGCACCAGAGCACCACCCACACATCATGCCAACTCACATCATTCGCATGACACCTCAGGATACTCACATTCAGCTAAAGAAGTTGGTGATGAGCTGTGTGCGGACATCACCATCACCATCATCATCATCATCGTCACTGGCATCGTGGTCCAGGCCAGGATCCTCCACAGGTGGCGGATGTTGGTCATCGTCATCCTGGATGAGAGGCAACTCCTTCCGCACTGCCAGGTTGTGGAGCATGCAGCAGACGATGATAATCTTGCACACTTTCGCAGGGGCATATGGGAGGGACCCTCCGGTCTTGTCCAGGCAGCGGAAGCGGCTCTTCAGGAGACCAAGGTCCGCTCAATCACTCTCCTGGTCCGACCATGTGCCTCATTGTAGCGCATCTGGGCAGGTGTCACAGGGTTCCTGAGGGGTGTCAGCAACCACGGCATGTTGGGGTATCCCGAGTCACCTACGGACAGACAAGTGCACATCAGCTGACTTGGAAAAGTGGGCGGAATACTACAGATCAGATCACACACAATGGCACAAAGTCAGTACACACCGACAAGCCAGGCACGCTGGTTCTGCATCTGTGCCATCAACCTGGGGATGCGACTACTCCTCATCACAAAGGCATCGTGTGCTGAACCAGGGAAACGGGCACACACGTGTGTGATGGTCATGTCTGCAAGACACACCACCAGTGCATTGACCGAGTGGTAGTGCTTGCGGTTCCTGTAGGCCTGCTCCTGGGCCTGTGGTGGTACCAAAGCCACATGTGTCCCATCAATGGAGCCAATTACATGCGGCATCCTCCCCAGGGCATAAAAGTCACTCTTCACGTCAGTGAGTCGTCGCAGTCTAGGGAAATAGATGTACCGGTTCAGGAAGAGCAACATTGCCGCCAAGAAATCGCGGAGCTACACGGCTGAACATGGTCTGTGACATCCCACCAGCAGACGCCACAGTATGTTGGAAGGTACCGGTGGCAAAGAAGTGTAGGGCTGCCATCACCTTCACCTTGGGGGTCAGCGCTGTAGGATACGGCCGGCCAGGCTGCAAATGTGGGGACAACTGCACTGCCAAATCCTCCAATCAGCTGCCTGGTGAAGCGGTACCGTCGGATGCTGTCCCGTTCCACCATCGTTGCCAGGTCTGGGAATGGCCGATGGACAGCAGGAGCCCTGCAGTGCAGAGGAGAAGTAAGCAAGATCGTCAGTCACCCACATATGCGGCATTGAACACACTCAAGATCCCAACATACATCATCATGAGGCACAACTACATGAAGTGTGCAGTACCGGAACGACATGTATGGTACATACATGGCCAACATCTGTCAACACGGTCCTACAGGTGGCATCAATTTGTCCCAGGTTGGCCCATTGGATATCATGATGCTGTGTCACAGTCACCCCCCAGTGACATGTGAGGACAGATGTGCCCCAGGCACCACAGCTCAACGACAGGCACATTCCCAGGGACCCTGTAATGCCACATGGACACTGGCATCACCTGGAGTATCATGTGTACACCACAACAAAACAAACATGACCCCCACAGGTAGTGGCCACACTTGCCATGGCAGGAGAGCCATGGACGTCTGTGACACACACGCACAACATCAGAGTCCATGCACACACAACGTGGATGTGGAGACTGTCTCCCATTGTGCACATGAAATCAGAGACATTGTAAACACTACATGCACAAAGACTGTGGAGGGCCATCACTATTGTGCCACTGGGACACCCTGGCTCAAACATACCGTCCCACATGGGACTCACGGGGTATGTGACATGACATACACAAACACCACTGTGAAATGTGACCATGGCACATGCACAGATATGAACAGTTGCACATCACAGTGGTCACGTACACGTAACACCCAGGATCCTGTCCCCATTAACACGTGCACAGCCTGGGGGTGGCTGCCCACAGGTGACACCCACAGGACAACATGTACACCAAACATACACACAATAGGAAATGCAGCCTTACATGCCTTATGATAAGGTTTGGACAGGCTGTCGTGATGTAGGTGTGCCCCTCACTCCCTGGGAGCTATCTGTGGCTGGCATATGTCCATCTGAGACAGGCATGCTGACATATGCCAGTCACATGTACAGTGATGCGTTGAACAGCAATGGACCGATCGGTGCCTCCGGCCGGCCCATTGCTTTCAATGTGTGCGGGTACGCGTTGTACCCCTGTGCGCGTTGTACTGCAATGGACCGATCGGTGCCTCCGGCGGCCCATTGCATTCAATGTGTGCGGGTCACGCGTTGTACCCCTGTGCGCGTTGTACTGCAATGGACCGATCGGTGCCTCCGGCGGCCCATTGCATTCAATCTGTGCGGGTACGCGTTGTACCCCTGTGCGCGTTGTACTGCAATGGACCGATCGGTGCCTCCGGCCGGCCCATTGCTTTCAATGTGTGCGGGTGCGCGTTGTGCCCCTGTGCGCGTTGTACTGCAATGGACCGATCGGTGCCTCCGGCCGGCCCATTGCATTCAATGTGTGCGGGTACGCGTTGTACCCCTGTGCGCGTTGTACCTCAATGGACCGATCGGTGCGCACCCATTGACAATGGGCTTGCCTGGCAACGGACGCGTTTTCGAATATTCGAACGAGTCGGTTGCTGGAAAATCAGTTGGTCACCCACAACAATGTTGCAAAATCATGTATGTCATGAAGTTGAAATTTTGAAGGATGCTGTGGGCGTGTTTTGGTGCTGCTATTCCATGGATTGGCCAGATTCAGAAGATGCAAACGACTTGGACCTATCACTTTGGACACAAGGGACAGTATCTGCCTCTCCAGCACATATATATTGCTGCATGTTCCCCTGAGAGCCCACTTGCCTGCACTACATGCTCCAGGACGACATCTGCCACTGCACTGCTGCTGTCTCTGCCCCTCTGGACCCTGCAATGGCACGTACTGTGGAGAGAGCCCCAGCCTTCAGCCTTGAAGAGAACCAGGCCCTGCTGGACAGCCTACTTCCACAGTACAGCAAGCTGTATGGGACACCAGGGGAGCAGGTGAGTGTTCTGTGCACTGCCTTTCTGAATGTGCATTTTGTCTGACTAGCAAGGCTGAGAGTCAGCACACCACTGGCTAGCAGGCTCACTGAGTAGTTGTCACCCCCCATAGTGTGTAGTGACTTGCACTGGACAGGTATGGTGCAGTGACAGTGCTTCTGAACAGGGTTTTACTCCCCATGCTATGATACCATGTAGTGACTTCTGGAAAACTGTCCATGGGCAGCCGTGCACTGCCTGGGTACACCATGTGCCCCTGTGATTGCGACATGTATATGCAACTGTGTCATGCACGGATATGTTGCATGTGTAGTAATGGCCTTATCACTTTGTCATCCTGACAGGCTTCTGCCCATCGGAAGCATGAGATATGGAAGGACATCGTCCGGGCTGTCCGGTCCGTGGGGGTCTACAAGCGCCGGATCCGCAACTGCCAAAAGAGGTGGCAGGACCTTCGGGGCTGGACCCGGAGGATTGCACGGGTCCAGCTGAAGCTGTCGCCTCCTCGCAGGAGGGCGGAACACGGACCCTGACCCCCCACATGCTCAGGATCCTGGCGGTGGTCTTTCCAGACCTGGATGGGCAGCTGAAGGCCAGAGAGCAGCAAGGAGGGGGTGAGTCAAAGACTGCACTGTGTACTCTGTCTAACATGTTATGTGCCCTCCTCGGGCCAGGTTGAACTGCCACAGTACAGCAGTCATGTTGTCCAGGAGCCATGTCCCTCTATTGTGCACTGCCCACTCCTCATCTGATACCCAGGTGTGGCCCTTACATGCAGGGAATTCTGTCACTTAGGACTGTGTCCTTGCAGTTTGCTTGACTCAAGGTGGGAGACAGCATCTGTTTCCCTGACTCTGTGGTGGGCATCATGGGTGGGTCCATTGCTTACACAATGCCTGTATTCTGACATGTATTCAGCGTGTTACTTTGATCTGTGGTCCAATTGCTGAGCTGATCCACCACATGTGGCTGGGGTACCTGGCACACACCCATGCTGCGGGTGGGAACAATGTTTGGGCCCCAGGAGTATGTATATGACGTGTGTCACACATACTTAGCCAGCTGCCTACAGTCCAGGGCTCATCCCTCATTCATGTGGGGCTGGACAGTCATGCCTACTCCAGGCCATACAATACACTCTGTACTCCCACTCCCGTGTATCAGAGGACACATTGTGCACAGTGTTTTGACCCCTCAGGTGTCTGCCTCTGTGTCAGTGTGCTGTGGATTAGTCGCCAGGACTGCTGTGGAGTTTCTTGGTAGGGGCTCAGCATGCCACTGGAGATGTGACCATAGGAGACGATACTTGTGTGACACATAGGTGTCTGATCAGCTGCCCATGCAGACTGGGGCATGTAAATGTGAAGTTCAGGCAGCTGTTCCCCATGCACAGCAGAGTGTGAGGGGCTCAGGTTCAGAGGGTAGTGTCACAGGTCTCCCATATGTCCAATAGGTATGACCTGGACAGATGAGGGTTAAGAGGATGTGTTGTGGGGGGGATGTACATGTGCACTTGTGCAGCTCCAGGACTTGCATTCCCCATGACCTACTATTGTGACACAGTGCAGAGTGTTGTTGTCTGGCTGCAAAGTCATACATCACTGAGACAGTGATGTATGACTTTGCAGTCATGCCTCCGCCATGGCATGTGTCTACTGATTGGTGATCCTGCAGGGGAGTGACATGTGCTACATGCACACCATAGTGGCGCTGGCTATCAGGACATGGGTGCATCATGGTGTCTGTCGCTGGAATGCATCACATGCATTTCCTATTTGACTCTGGGCATCCCTTACATCCGTAAACCTGTACTGACTCAGTGGCAAGAGCTGTGATGTGTCCACACCGTGTCCTCTGCACTGTCCAACTACTGTGTACTTGGTGCATGTGTCAACACTGGGGTGTTGCAATCCAACAGACACCAGACAGATGGGTGCAAGGCCATGTGGGATGTGAGTGCCATGCTTGGCATCAGACTGACAATTGACTTCTCCTGTTCAATTAGGGCACTTTTAGCAATGTACAACTAATGATGCCAGGGCTTGCTCTGTAATGTGCTGTGCTCACAGTGGTGTGTGCGTTTGGTGCAGGTGACTGATGTCTGTCTGTTTCCCCATTGTTTGCAGATACATCCACGGCCACGGAAGGGGACAGCTCCACGGACCAGGAGGAGCCGGAGAGCCAGACTGGGTCAGCAGCCGAGGAGTGGTCGGAGGGACCCAGTGGCACGGAGGGCGAGGGGAGCCACACCGAGGAGTCCTCAGCAGCATCCACCTCAGCTGAGGACCAGAGCAACTCGGAGGATGACTCCCTTGTGGAGGCGGGTGTCAGCAGCCACCACACCCCAGCTAGTGTTGCTGTCCCCGCCACCACCAGCACCACCACCGCCCTCCCATCGGCTCCCATTCCCCAGGTCCGTGGAGGCTCCCATGTCCGGGAGCGTGTCTCCTTTGGGCCAGGCACCGCACCCCCTGCCCCTGTGTCCCCTGCTGCCCTGAGTGAGGAGTCTGTGTACCTCCTTCGCCAGCTCCATGTAGGGCAGACAGCCATGCTGAGTGTCCTCCATGCGCACACCGCGCTGTTGACTCAGCTGGTGTCGTTCATGGAGGGCATCTCATCGGGCATGTCTGACCTACAGAGGGGCAATAGGTCCATGGACTCCTCCCTGACGGCAGCAGTGTCCCTCCTCAAACGGTCCCTCACCCCTCCTGCCTCTGCTCCATCCACACTCCCCAGCACCTTACCCATCCCAGGCACACACACACTGGCACAGGCACACACCAGCACACACACATCCAGCACACTGACACACACGCCAATGACAAAACGCACACGCACGCACATTCAGGGGACTGAAGCCAGACTCACAGGGGATGGGGCCCTGGAACACACACACGCATCCACATGCACTGCGCAGTCCTCAGTTCCCTCTCCCTCCAAAGCACCCTCCCTTGCCTCACCTGCAACCCCAAAGTCACAGCAGCTCTTCCTCTGTGACCTCGGCCTCTTCCCCACCGATGAAGCTGCTCCAGCATCCCGGGGGAAGAGGAAGCCCACCCACACGGAGCAGAGTGCCCCTCGCCCCCGGACACCCTCCCCCAGGCGCAGACGGACTGAGGCCCCCACCCGCAAGTCCCCCGGAGTGCTAAGAGCAAGACCCCGCCACCACCCTGCAGCTCAGGCACAAGGTCTCCGTCCTCCATCCCTCAGGCCCCCACTGCACAGGTGCCCCCACCACACCCTGCCCCAGGTTCCCCCACCCACAGATATACCATCCCCAAGATGCTCCGGCCTTCTCCCCCTGCCACTTGCTCTCCCAGCACCACACCCCCCGCTGCGCTTGTCTGTGCCACTGATGTGGTGAGGGTGTCCCCCCTCTGTCCAACCCACCTTGCCTGTTCCCCATTCTCCTCCCCTGGAGGTAGGCACTGCAGTGGAGTCCACTACCGCCCTGTCTGACTTGGGCACTGCAGTGGCGGACCTGTCCACCCCATCTGCAGGGTCCACTGCAGTTGTGCCGGCACCCACGACATCTGTGTCATGCCCCCCAGTTGTGCCGGCACACACCATGTCAGACACCTCCACTGCAGTTGTCAGTGGCTCTCCTGCACCCACCACCCCTTCCCTGACTCCCCCTGGTGAGCCCTGATCCTGTCCCTGCGGTGCCTGGCCTGCCCCCCGGTTGCCCCTCCTAGTGGATTGTCCCTGGTATTGTGCAGGCATGCGTAGGGTGACATCTGCCAGTGTCACCCTGTTTGAACTTTGACAATGGACTGGCCATTGGCCTTTGCTCTTTTTTCAGGACTTCGTTTGGCCTCAACACATATGCTGAATAAAGCAACTTTCTTTTCTCTAGTGCTCATGCTTCAGATGTACATGTTGTTGGTGCAGCTAACCATGCCCTTGCTGCAGTGATGGTGATATCTGGTCTCATGATTATGAAGTGTTACTGTGCAGGAACCCATGTGGTCCAGGGGGAATGTGTCCTATCATGTGGTGTATCCATGTCATCAATAGCAGCATCTGAGGGTGTCATGTGTTCAGTATTTGGCAATGGGTTTCCTACTTACATTGGCAATTTCATATCTGTGGCTTCCACCCCTGCACATCTGTTGTGCCTGCCATCGTTGCATTTGTCTACTTCCCTGACCGTGTTGCCATCTCCAGTGGACATGCAGGTTTGGGCATCAATGGGGAGGGACTCATCCGTGTAGTCAGTGCAACATTGCTATACAAGTGTGTTGGATCTGTGCTGATGATTCCGTTGGCACATCCATGACCAGGCTGATGTGATGGGAGCCCTCATTTGGTGCTAATTGTTGATTGTGTGACCAAGTGCTCAGCTGACATGATGGGGCCCTACTGAGGCAACATATGGCACAGCTTTCCTCACACAGGAGTGGAGTCCCCTCATGGCAGTGTGTACACGTGTGACATTGCCTGCGCCCAAGGTGTGTGTTGTATGTGCATGTCTGTGTGTTCACTTCCATTCATCTGCGCATGCTGTGATCCCTAGTGTTGTACCTGTTTGTGATGCTTGCTGACTTGAGCTATGTTCCCCCAAAGTCTTCTCCCTGTGTTCTCTGTGATGTGGGTGCATGGCACATTACTGGTCATCAGGGTGTCACCCATAGGTGTGTTTGCTGTCAGGGCTGAGTTTGTGTGCAGACGCAGATGGGTCACAGTCAGGTTTCCCCTTGGCACTTGTTGTTTGCCCCTGTCATGTGATTTCCAGTTTGTGTTATCTTTCAGTGATTGTGACATGTTGTGTGTGTGACTGCTGCCACTCCTCAGGGTCAGAGCTGCAATGTTGGAAGTTGTCTATGTGTGTTCGTTGTGGGTGACCTTGGCTTCTTCATTGGTGTGTGACTGTGGCTGGGATCCCATTGGTCGGTGTGGTATTGCCGTCATGTCCATGTACAGCGTAGTGTGCAGTGTGTCAGACATTCAGGAGTCTTGTTGAGTGTCCATGTGTGATGTGTTTCTACACCTTGGTTCCCACCCACCACCCTGGAATAGTCATGGGTGCATGTGCAATGTCACCAGTGCATGTGTACTTCACTGCTGCACATTGTTGGAGGTCGAGGGGTGTGGTGTTGAGTGTGTGCAGATGAGAGTTGTTGCCCGGCTAGGCCCCTGCCTCCATGTTGGCCTTGGCTTACTGGCCATGCTGATTGATTTGTGCTTGTGTAGGTGTGATGGTAGTTTGTTGCTCAGGACACCTGACTGTGGTTCATAGTGTGAACGACATTTAGCTTTGTCATCACAGTGGTATTTTTCTTCAGCCCAGGGTCACCACATTGTGGGGGCCCTGGGGGATGGTGCTGTGGTGTGTCTGTGACTTGCTGTGTCAGTTGTTGTTCCTACGTGCCTGTGTGACATGTGTGTTTTGTGCTCCCTCTCACCTGACAATGCCTGCTTGCCCACATAGGGGATTTGGATCCATGAGTTACCTTAGTGTGGCAGTGTATGCACATCTGTATGATTGGTATTCAGCTCTCCTCATGTGTTGTGTGGTTGCCTGGGGACACTGGCACCCCCACCCCTCACCTGCTGTGTATGATGACAGTGTTGGTCTGCCTGTTTGTGTTTGTGCATCTGCACCACTGCATTGGCATATCTTGGGTGTGCCATTGGCTGTATGTTGTTTGGTGTGTTTCCCCTGCTGTCCCTGGGACTCCTAGGTCATCGGTCAGCACAGTGATCATGGTTTGTGTGTCCCATTGCTGCCATGGTATGGTATCTGTTCACCTCACATCTGCTGTCTCCACAGGGTATCTGCATTTGTGTGCCCATTGGTGCAAATATGTGGTTCTGCATTCTGATGGTCACTTCTGTCATTGTGTCATTGATGACTGTTGACGGTCTCAGCCCCCATGGGTGTTGTTTGTCTGCACATGGCCAAAGGAATGTTTCATTTGCACTGCAGTATTTGGCTCCCCCAATTTATGTTGCAATGGGACACATACACTACTTTGCCACAGATGAGTTTTTGGTTCTGTGAGCAGGAATGATCCATGCAGTTTGGCAGTTGCAGCTCTTTCTTTGTCAACAATTACCTTTTGGTCACTGTGATGATGAGGGTGTAGACCCCATTGCCACAATGGTCAAAATGTGCTTCAGCTATGGACCCCACACTTGCCTTTTGGTCACTGTGATGATGGGGGTTTGGACCCCATTGCCACAATGGTCAAAATGTGCTTCAGCTATGGACCCCACACTTGCCTTTTGGTCACTGTGATGATGGGGGTTTGGACCCCATTGCCACAATGGTCAAAATGTGCTTCAGCTATGGACCCCACACTTACCTTTTGGTCACTGTGATGATGGGGGTTTAGGCCCCATTGCCACAATGGTCATGGGCTGCTTGCATTGTGGGTGCCACACACATATATGTGTGGCACATGTGCTAGGGGGTCACATTGTATGTTGAAAGTCATGTTCGGTGTTGTAGGCATTTGACACAGCCTACACACGCTTGTCATGGTGGTGGGGGGATGTCTTAATCTTGCATTCCCTAGGTTGTGGTGTGCTTGTTGTGTCATGCATTGTCCATCCTATGAGTGGGGGTGGTAGTAGTGGTAGGCATCCAGCCCCCCTGGCTAAGGGTGGTAGTAGTGGTAGGCATCCAGCCCCCCTGGCTAAGGGTGGTAGTAGTGGTGGGCATCCTGCCCCCTGGCTAAGGGTGGTAGTAGTGGTAGGCATCCTGCCCCCCTGGCTAAGGGTGGTAGTAGTGGTAGGCATCCTGCCACCCTGGCTAAGGGTGGTAGTAGTGGTAGGCATCCTGCCACCCCTGGGTGAGGGTGGTAGTAGTGGTAGGCATCCAGCCCCCCTGGGTGAGGGTGGTAGTAGTGGTGGGCATCCTGCCCCCCTGGCTAAGGGTGGTAGTAGTGGTAGGCATCCAGCCCCCCTGGCTAAGGGTGGTAGTAGTGGTGGGCATCCTGCCCCCTGGCTAAGGGTGGTAGTAGTGGTAGGCATCCTGCCCCCTGGCTAAGGGTGGTAGTAGTGGTAGGCATCCTGCCACCCTGGCTAAGGGTGGTAGTAGTGGTAGGCATCCTGCCCCCGTGGGTGAGGGTGGTAGTAGTGGTGGGCATCCTGCCCCCCTGGCTAAGGGTGGTAGTAGTGGTAGGCATCCAGCCCCCCTGGGTTGGGGTGGTAGTAGTGGTAGGCATCCTGCCCCCTGGCTAAGGGTGGTAGTAGTGGTAGGCATCCTGCCCCCTGGCTAAGGGTGGTAGTAGTGGTAGGCATCCTGCCACCCTGGCTAAGGGTGGTAGTAGTGGTAGGCATCCTGCCCCCTGGCTAAGGGTGGTAGTAGTGGTAGGCATCCTGCCCCCCCTGGGTGAGGGTGGTAGTAGTTGTGGGCATCCTGCCCCCTGGCTAAGGGTGGTAGTAGTGGTAGGCATCCAGCCCCCCTGGGTTGGGGTGGTAGTAGTGGTAGGCATCCAGCCCCCCTGGCTAAGGGTGGTAGTAGTGGTAGGCATCCTGCCCCCCTGGGTGAGGGTGGTAGTAGTGGTAGGCATCCAGCCCCCCTGGCTAAGGGTGGTAGTAGTGGTAGGCATCCTGCCCCCCTGGGTGAGGGTGGTAGTAGTGGTAGGCATCCTGCCCCCCTGGGTGAGGGTGGTAGTAGTGGTAGGCATCCAGCCCCCCTGGGTGAGGGTGGTAGTAGTGGTGGGCATCCTGCCCCCCTGGCTAAGGGTGGTAGTAGTGGTAGGCATCCAGCCCCCCTGGCTAAGGGTGGTAGTAGTGGTAGGCATCCAGCCGCCCCTGGGTTGGGGTGGTAGTAGTGGTAGGCATCCTGCCCCCTGGCTAAGGGTGGTAGTAGTGGTAGGCATCCTGCCACCCTGGCTAAGGGTGGTAGTAGTGGTAGGCATCCTGCCCCCCCTGGGTGAGGGTGGTAGTAGTTGTGGGCATCCTGCCCCCCTGGCTAAGGGTGGTAGTAGTGGTAGGCATCCTGCCACCCTGGCTAAGGGTGGTAGTAGTGGTAGGCATCCTGCCCCCCTGGGTGAGGGTGGTAGTAGTTGTGGGCATCCTGCCCCCCTGGCTAAGGGTGGTAGTAGTGGTAGGCATCCAGCCCCCCTGGGTGAGGGTGGTAGTAGTGGTAGGCATCCTGCCACCCCTGGGTGAGGGTGGTAGTAGTGGTAGGCATCCAGCCCCCCTGGGTGAGGGTGGTAGTAGTGGTGGGCATCCTGCCCCCCTGGCTAAGGGTGGTAGTAGTGGTAGGCATCCAGCCCCCCTGGCTAAGGGTGGTAGTAGTGGTGGGCATCCTGCCCCCCTGGCTAAGGGTGGTAGTAGTGGTAGGCATCCTGCCCCCCTGGCTAAGGGTGGTAGTAGTGGTAGGCATCCTGCCACCCTGGCTAAGGGTGGTAGTAGTGGTAGGCATCCTGCCCCCCCTGGGTGAGGGTGGTAGTAGTGGTAGGCATCCTGCCCCCCCTGGTTGAGGGTGGTTGGCATCCAGCCCCCCCTGGGTTGGGGTGGTGGCGCGCATTCAGGCCCCTGTGTGCATATGTGGCATTGGTGATGGGCATCCCGCCCCTATGGTGCTGCTGTTGCAAGTATATTCAGATTCCCAGTGTATGTGTGTGATGTGTCGTGTACGTGTTGTATGTGTTTTGTGGTTGGTGTCTGACTTACCTTCTGCGCCGTACGCGTCCGTGCCTGTTCCGGTAGTAGATGTAGAATATTGGTATGATCGGGACGAAGGGATTCATGGTTGGTTCGTGTCGTTCGTCCTTCTCGTTGCTTCGCGTCGTCCTCGTCGCTTGGCTTCGTCCTCGTCGCTTCGCTTCGTCCTCGTCGCTTCGCGTCGTCCTCGTCTGTGCTGTGTTCGTCTCGTAGCCGTGGATCGTGTTGTGGCGCGATTCGGAGCTTATGTGCGCCTCTCCCGGATGCTTTGACGTGCCGTGCGTAGCGACGGGTTCGGCGCGTACGGAAAGCGCATCGTACTTGTCCGGCCGGACGGGGCTGCATTTTCCCTTCCGTGCGACTCGATTCGGCGTTTCCGGATTCGCCTCGGTCGGAGAACAGGACCTGGTTTGGGTGAGTACGGCTCGGCCGGGAATTTTTGCTGTTGTGCGCATCGTACTTGCTCGTTCGGTGTGCTGTACGGATCGGTCGGGAAACTGGCTTTCGCATGGCTTTTTCCCGACCGAATGGTATTGGGTGCGCCTCCGACCGAGATCGGA